>JMFS01081964.1:0-10530 GCA_000699545.1 Podiceps cristatus
CAGCAGTGATCTCAGAACTGCAAGTTCCAGGCAGTGAGCGAGGGAACAATCACTTAAAAGAATGAAAGCCCAAATGAATGAGAGGCCCCCGGCCCACTGGCTGACCCCCACTTCTATACTGGGCATGACATCTAGGGTATGGAATACTCTCCTTGGCCAGGTTGGGTCAACTGCACCGGCTTTACCCCTCCTGACTTTTTGCACCTGCGCATTAGCAAAACCTGGGAAACTGGAAGACATCCTTGATCTCTTAGCAGCAATTAATAACATCAGTGTACTATCAACATTCTTCATGTACCAAATCCCATACTAAATCCAAAAGACAGTAGCTAGTAGGAAGTAAATTAGCTCCATCTTGGCCGAATCCAGGAGAATAACAAAAAAACATTGTAAATGGAAAGTAAACGACACTGACTGAAGTCACACTTTAATCGCCATGTGTACACATGCAAAGCCATTCTCACATACCTTATTGTCAGTCCTGACTGTAACTTTCAGCTGTGGAAGCACACGTTCCACCTCCAGATTCCACTCCACTGCATCTGTTGTGGACTGTAAAATCTCTTCTTGCTTTGCAGAGTCATTCATGTCCTGTATAAAAATCAAAGTTTATAAAGAAAATATCATCATTAGGCACAGCGAGAACTGTTAGAAATCATGTTTTACAATGGCTCATGGTGTTCATACTCAGAAAAAAAGTATATCCAGAATAATCTAGACTGCAGATATAACAGATTTCTTTAATGGCTTTCTTTTAATTCATAAAGACTAGGAATTAAAGTAAATATATCATATTTAGAATGGAAAGGAATAAAATGTATATAATATGAACCTATAATACATTCCAGAAACAGCAAGAAGGAGAAAATTAAAATACATTCAAGAAACTAATACCATGTTTCCCTAAAAGTCTCTGCAAAAATTTCTTGCAAACATTTCCAGCAACCTTGCAGTGATAACAGTTTAGATACCAGATATATATATATGTTTCATTTAAAATAAGCTGATTGATTTCAGCTGGAATGTTTTTCAAGTTTAGATTATATAAGGACTTTCATGCTTAAATCCAACAGAAATAAATTGCTGCTACAGATGTAAAAATCTCTCAAGAGGACTGATGGGTAACAACTTACCGATCTGTACGTTTGTGCCTTTAGAACATTCAGGTCAATAAAATTTTCTTCATTGTCTGACTCTTCTTCCTTAAGGAAAGTTGCAAACCAAGACTTCAGTAAGTACTGCACAATTTATTTTGCAGGAGTCACAGGACAAGGAGTATTAGATTCCAAATTTACAACACAGAGAGTTTAAGATAATGGAGTTTCTATTTAGTTAAAACATTATGAGGACACAGTATCTGGGACAAGCTGAAAGATGAAAGCTACCGCACATTTCCTTCAGGGTGCCACAGTATTTAAAAACTAAACCAACCGACCAAGCACCCACCCACCAAAATCTAAGCCCTCTCACATTAAATGGGCCGTTATCAATAGTTGTATGGCAACCGTAATTTGTGTGCTTCCTAAAGATTTGCATTAAAAATAAAAGCAAAACAAAACACAAACCAAACAGCAACCAGACCTGAACACAGTTTTCAAGAAGTTGTTTGCACTATAGATTTGATGGTGCAGAATGATGCCACAGTTTAAAAGTGTGCAGAATGATACAATTCAAGTTGAGACAACTGATTTGTTTTCTTGCCCATGACACTGTGCACTGGGCTGACAGTTTTACAGAATTATCTATCATAGCCTCAAAACTGCATTTCTCAGTGATCACAAGCAGCTCAGAGCACATCACTGCATAAGGCAAAGATGCTTTTGCCGGGTGTCACCCTCCATTTGTCTATACTGAACTTCACCTGCCATTTATTTTATCACCCATACACTTTACCCATATAAACCTCATCCTTCTGTAGCTCTTCTGTTAGCCATCATCTTTTCCACCAAAGTCAAATTTCATCATTCACCTCCTTTCCAGACAAATCATAAATGCTGAAATAACACAGATCTTAGCATAGAACCCTTCAAGACTCAGTGAAAACCTGGGAGCATGTTCCTGTACTTTACCTAGTTTTTAACTAACAGGGACCACTTTATTTTCTACTGGCATGCTTGGCCCCTAGTCTCCTGAACACTTGCAAGAAATTTATGGTGACTGGATTGGGACTATCTTTTGCTAAATGGACAATATATATTTGTACAGCACTTAGAGAACATTTTACAACACTACCATGACAACAAGATGACTAGTTATCAGAACTGAGGAACCAAACTGTGCACACCAAACCTTGCACAGCCAGCAACTGTTTACCTAATTAGCCAAGATTTACAGAACTAGTCTTGCTTCTGTCAGCCTCATCAAATTTATTCAGAACAATCAAAACCAGAAGACCTATCAGTGAACCTCATCTTTACTGGAAATACTGCTAAATTCAATTATGAATACAGCTAATACATCCAAGACATATCAATATATTGGCAGCAACAATGGACTGGTGAAAAAACAAAAAACAAAACATCAACATATAAGTAATCGCTGTAGAACCATCAAGGGCTCTAAAAAAGTGGTTATCCATTTGGTATAAACCTAGCTCAACAGTTTTATTAAGACACAAACTCAGAAAAGCTAATAAAACATGTTGTGAAAATCGTGGCCCAAGATACTACCTGAGAGCAAATCCAGAGGTTTTTTTAAGGGTTTCAACTGTGCTTTAGTTAACCATTTCCTCCCCACTTCCCAATTTAAACAGCTTAGACCTTAATGAGATACAGAAAAGAGCAGATAGCTGACTGTTTTCATATTTAAAGCTTTTAGATAACAGCTCACATTTCTGAGGCTGGTCAAACATGCAATACAGAATGTCTCTTACTGTTCTCAGATTTTTTCAAGACTTTTTCTGTGAAGACTTCGAAGCTGGTAAAAATGCAACCAGCCATCCACATCACAATATTTGTGTATAGTATGAAATTTAATAATAAAGGTTTGGATTTTTTTCTTGGCAAGTAAAAGTGAGAAAAATAACACAATACTTAGGAAAACTGTGAGAAGAGGAAGAAGAGAAGCGAAGTCTTCAACTGTTATATTCTTGTGGATGATTGTGGCATATAAATTGGGACTATGATCAGAACCATATGATAACATCACTGGCACTGTATCTTCAACTTTTATGACCTTTAATTTTTCCCAAGCACTTGAAAAATGTGAAGAGAAAAATGGGACAGTTGTGTCATTTTCTGTCCATTATTGCTGGGCCTTAACACTCTAGGAAAATGTCAAGTTATTTACTGACCCAGAAAGTGCACATTTCCAGGCTTAGAGCTTTCAATATTTTGGTTTGGATCTACATTTATTTTGCACAAAATAATCAGCTTTTGGAGAGATCAGATGTGAAACTAACTTCTTTTTGTAATTTTCACTTTGTCTTCAGCTAACTTCCCTCTCCAGAAAAATAAGTCAGCAGTAAAAAGATTCGCTTCAATGAGAATGACAGCGGCCTGTGAAAATATAAATGTCTTGTGATAATGTTATGCTACCAGATGACAGTGAGACTCTGCAAGTCCCATAAAAATAATATTCTAGGAAACTAAATCAGTAAGGAACAGCTTCTGTTCAACATCCAACCATCAGTAAGTTCCATATTTGAACTTACAGGTGTATTTCATAGGCTGTTTCACAGGCTGTTTCATAGACATGACAACTTCACTGTAATTATGATAGTTAAAACGCAGGAACAAATAAACAGTTCATCCTCAAACACTGCCATCTTGTTGGTAAACGGTATTTCAAAGCAGAAAGACTTATTCTGCAGTCAGAATGGATGACTGGATATTACCATCTCATTTGTAGAATATACAGTGATGAGCTGCCATGACCTATCTCTACAAAAACAATTCTGCAACCTTTATTTAGGTCTTGGCTGGTGTTTTTAAACAAATGCTTGTTTCCAGCTGTTCTTTTCTATCTACCTTGTTCCCAAATCTTAAGATCAACTAAGTACCAAAGTTACTGTTTCCTATTTGCAGTGAAATCTGAGTTACAATACTGAGCACACTATTAATGAAGTCCTGGGCAAATTTTAACCAAGTATTAGCCAATTCAGTAAACAGGAACTGAAGTTTCATTTAACATCAACAGTGCGTATCACCAGAAAACAAACAATTCTAAATCTGTACAATTTTAATGTATGATTAGATTCCACTTCACTTTACATCAACTATAAATGCACATAAGAACATAAGCTCTGTCCTGAAGATTTAACAACCTTATCTGAAAGGAAACAAAAAACTCTACAGAAAAGGTGATGATGCAGGAAAGGAGATGCAGGAAAAAGGGCGATGGAACAGCTAGTATAAAAGACTTCTTAAACAAAGCCAAACAAAATGAACAGTGAAAAGAATTTCCTCATAGCTGAATGATACTGATATAATCAAAACCAGTTAGGTAAACCTACCACAACATCCTCTTCCAGTTTATTAAGCATTAATTCTGCATGATCTTCTGTTATTTCTTCTTCTTCTAGCTCTTCTGTTGGATATGCTGGCCTGAAATTAGTACGAAGAACAGCAGAGCTTTTAAACACGGTAAATTGAAAATACCTCTGTAAACTTCTCCCAAGCAAACAAAATGTTTCATGGGAAGTATGGGAGTGTGGAATAGGACTAGACAGTATCTCACACACCTAAACAAAATTAACGCTCAGCCTTAAAAGTCTTTCTTTATGTTGAACTATCTTAAAAGTGTCTTATTAGGTCAAGCAGTACAATACATTCATACTGCAAAGACATCTGGGGAGTAAATTGTGAGTCGTTTTCTCTTTTGGTCTAACCTCTTAAAATTTAAGTGCAAGTCACCACAGACTCATTTTTGGCTTACAGTGGAATTTGTGTACTAAATAGAGGTAAAATATTTCCAAAGTAGAAATTACTTTGCTATACCCATGTCAAAACCTATCAGAGGAAAGTAATGAAATAAAGAGCACTTTTAAACAAATTTTCATATACTTGAAGTTATCTGTCATCTAATTTCTCCTAAGATTTCCTTTGGACTAAACTCAAGTTAGTCTAGCCCACTTGTAACATGGTCACATACTGTGCATACCTCCAACTGAAGAGGTCAAGATTGATTGATAGGACCTAAAAGAATATTAATATGTTTCAACTCAACTGTCAGGTTAACAAGCAGTTATGCATACAAAAATGACCAAAAAAAAAGTCATCAGTCAAACATTTATGAATTAGCTAAGTCTATTAACAGCCCAAACTCATCCTTGCTAGTAATAGACTAAGTTGTGTGAAATTGCATTAGGAATTAATTTGTCCCACTGCTTCAAGCCTAGCTGAATTTTGCATCTCACGAAACATCAAGTAAAACATTTTTGGTAATTACTACAGTCTTTACAATTACAACTGACATGTGTTTGCTGGGAAACAATGCATAAGGGAGGATGCTTAAAAGCGTACTATACCTTTTCCAGCTAAAGCCAGTGTATTTCAGGGCTTCTTCAGCTAAACAATCAAGAACATAGCATGCTTGCTCTCCGTAACCTGCCTTTAATTTGGAGGGAGGAAAATCCACAGGCCTTCCCTACAATAAAGAGGTACACTGTTTACTAATGGCTACCCATCAATCGAGTTTCCTCTCAGGGAGGTAGCAAGATTTACTACACTAAAACTAAAGAGTCCAATGTGCATAAAGATTTTACCAATGTTAATTCATATTCTTCCCCTATGCAGCTCCAGCCAGACAACAGAAGGGAAAACAGAACAACCTGAGGAACAGATGGAGCACAGAAATCCTAAAGCACCTGGTATGAGGACACTCACAAGGAGCAGAAGAGTCAAAATCATTGAATGGTCTGGGTTGGGAGGGACCTTAAAGATGACCTAGTTCCAACACCCCTGCCATGGGCAGAGACACCTTCCAAAAGACCGGGTTGCTCAAAGCCCTATCCAACCTGGCCTTGCACAGTGCCAGGGATGGGGCATCCACAGCTTCTCTGGGCAACCTGTGCCAGTGCCTCACCACCCTCATAGGGAAGAATTTCTTCCTTACACCTAATCTAAATCTACCCTCTTTCGGTTTAAAGCCGTCACCCCTTGTCCTATCCCTACAAGCCCTTGTCAAAAGCCCGTCTCCACCTTTCTTGTAGGCCCCCTTTAGGGACTGGAAGGCTGCTAGAAGGTGTCCCCGGAGCCTTCTCTTCTCCAGGCTGAACAACCCCAACTCTCTCAGTCTGTCTTCACATGAGAGGTGCTCCAGCCCCCTGGTCATCTTTGTGGCCCTCCTCTGAACTCGCTCCAACAGTTCCATGCCCTTCTTGTGTTGGAGGCCCCAGAGCAGACGCAGTACTCCAGGTAGGGTCTCCCCAGAGCAGAGCAGAGGGGCAGAATCCCCTCCCTCGACCTGCTGGCCACGATCCTTTTGATGCAGCCCAAGGTATGGTTGGCTTTCTGGGCTGCAAGAGCACTCCTCTGAACTCGCTCCAACAGTTCCATGCCCTTCTTGTGTTGGAGGCCCCAGAGCAGACGCAGTACTCCAGGTAGGGTCTCCCCAGAGCAGAGCAGAGGGGCAGAATCCCCTCCCTCGACCTGCTGGCCACGATCCTTTTGATGCAGCCCAAGGTATGGTTGGCTTTCTGGGCTGCAAGAGCACATTGCCACATCTTGTTGAGATTCTTGTCAACCGACACCCCCAAGTCTTCTCAGGGCTGCTCTCAATCCATTCTCTGCCCAGCCTGTATTTGTGCTTGGGACTGCCCCAACCCAGGTACAGGATCCTGCACTTGGCCTTGCTGAACTTCATGAGGTTCGCACGGGCCCACCTCTCAAGCCTATCAAGGTCCCTCCGGATGGCGTCCCTTCCCTCCAGCATGTTGATGGCACCACACAGCTTGGTGTCATCAGCAAACTTGCTGAGGGGGCACTCATCCCACTGTCCATGTCGCCGATGAAGATGTTAAACAGCGCCAGCCCCAGTACTGACCCCTGAGGAACGCCACTCATCACTGATCTCCACCTGGACATCAAGTCTTTGACCGCAATTCTTTGAGTGTGACCATTCAGTCAATTCCTTATCCACTGAGTGGTCCATCTGTCAAATCCACGCCTCTCCAATTTAGAGACAAGGGAATTCACATGCAAAGCATTTGACACTGTCCCACAAGTCCAGGTAGATGACGTCAGTTCCTCCTCCCTTACCCACCAATGCTGTAACCCCATCGTAGAAGGCCACTAAATTTGTCAGGCACAATTTGCCCTTAGTGAAACCATGCTGGCTCTCACCAATCACCTCCTTATTTTCCATGTGCCCTAGCATAGTGCCCAGGAGGATCTGCTCCATGATCCTGCTGGGCACAGAAGTGAGACTGACTGGCTGTAGTTCCCCAGGTCTTCCTTTTTTCCCTTTTTAAAAATGGGGGTTATGTTTTCCCGTTTCCAGCAGCTGCAAGGGAGCTAGATGGTCAAGCACACAAGCGACATGCTGGCAACGCAAGAACAGCTACAGAGGAAGTCAGGTACTTGAGAATTAACCACCAGCTTCTCAACATTGCCTTGTTTGTTCCAGATTTTATTTTTATTTATTGCTGTCCTACAGAATAAATATCTTAGTTTTTTATCAAGTAACTGCTTTAGAGAACAGTGTTTTTAACATCATTCACAGTTGTACCACAGTATAATCTCCCATAAAATCATACTTCCTGTAAGTTGACACACTCTCCTGACATTTGGGGTGGGGGGAGGGGTGTTCAGTATTGAAAATAATCCTAATAGTTCCTGGCAGTTTATGCAACCTTTTACTCCTTAACAAAAAAGAAGAAAACATGAACACAATTCTAAACCATTTCCTTCACTATGAATTATACCATTGACTTTGGCAGGAGCAGGACCACAAACACTGTAAACTTTCAAGATAAAATCTTTGTAAATTATACTACTATAATGTGGTACTGTAAGAAGTAAGTCCAATTGAATCCATTTTACAGATTGTGGAACAAAACTAATTGGCATCTCATATAACATCATAAGACCAGTTTTGTACTGCCAAAGAGGTAGCAAATATGTACGCACAGTATAAGCTTCTAATTAACATAGTACAAACTTCTAGCTAGGAAGTCTGTCCAGTCCTTAGGAACATAATCAGACAGCAGAGGAAGTGTGTCATTACTGTTACTTCTGAAGGTGATGCACGTGCTTGAAACACACTTGGGAAAACAGCATGTTCAACACTTACAAATGATCGCAATTCTGAGAGTACATTTGATATTATTGCATTGGGGTCATCATATTCTTGTGGCTGTTCGAAGGGATGTCCCGCTTTAGTGATCAGCCAAGCAGCAAGCGTGCAAAACATAAAGAACTGCTCACCAGGATTAGTGGGCAGTGCAAAGTAGTGCCTGTTTAAAAAGGGGAAAAAACAGTAAATAAAGATCTTTTGAGCTCTTGAAGCTCTTACAGCATTACAGGCCAGCTCAGGCTAAAAAGCTGTTTCTTTAACTGACTTTCTCAATGAGTGATGCATTTGAACTAAATTCAGGATGTCTAGTTTCACACATAACCAGAGCAGGCTAAATTTTCTACCTGCAGCTCATTTGTAACATTTGTAACGTAACAGCTTTGAATAAGCTGCTAATCAACATTAGACTTCCAAGGAATCAAATGGAAACTGGGTACTCCTCTACCCTGCCAGCAGGATTATACAACTTCAGTTAAACACCACCGACTTAACATTTCCACACAAACCCAAGTTACTCCTCTTATTTACCTGAGCAGTCTCAAATCGTGCTGAGCTTAATTCTGTTCCCATTTAATTTTAGGCATGCAGAATACATCCTATTACACCATAAAATGTCATCACTGATTAATTGCCTATACAATGAATTTGTTCAAATGTCCCTTGTATAATATAAAACACTTAAAAGCTCAAAAGAATAATAATAATAAAAAAATCCACAATTGCCAATAACTTGTAGGCTATAAATAAGCTAAGATTTTGCTAAATGTCAGGCATTTTTCTCAGGGCAAGTGACTTTCAGAGCAAGACAATATTTAATTTTGAAAGATATCCTCTGAATATATTAGTAAAAGTGACTGGTAACTACGATCAACACAACACAGCAAACAGCCTACTCCAAAAACAAAATTAAAGTGATCCATTGCTAAAGCATTATACCTTTACCCATGACATTGGAAGCCAGGGTGGATTTGTCTTATCTTTTATCTACTTTAAAACATTGAAAAATGCTTTAAGTGCATATTGTTCTACATTAAAGGGAGTTTAGACAAATAAAAGGAAGGTATCTGTATTTGGGTATATGATGATGTGTCTTTAAAATAAATAAACATTGCACCAAGTGACCACATAAAAACTTGACTGGCACTTTCTTGAGGAGGGGAAAACAAATGTACTAAAGCCTTATTGCCTAGAGATGTGTCCTGTGTCTGCTTATTGTCCTCATCCATGCCATTGTACCACAGTAACCTCACCTCCTGTTGCCTCCATAACATCCCCAAATACTCTTCATGACAACAGCAATACATCCACTTCCTTTTGCTCAGAAGTTCCCCAAACCTCTTCCCTTTCCCACATTCCCCAGCTACCAGGTGGGCAAGAGGCCAGTGTACCTAAATCAGTGCATAAGCTCAGATCAGGAGCCTGTTTTTGAAGTGATCCTTCTACCCATCCTCACTTACTGAGCTTTGGGTCATTTTAGAGAGCAAGGTTCACAAATTAGGTCTATTTTGAATCACACTAAGTTGTGGTCCATGAGCACACCTAGTGTGCCCTAACGACATTTCAGTCCATAAAATTAGACCACAGTCTCACAAAAATACAAATTGTGTCCACACTGGATACTCAGAACCAAGAGCTTCCCTGTACAGACACTACTGCTCACCAAGGTGGACAAAGGTTTGCTTCCTTGGTCCAAATATACTGATGCTCTGACAGCTGGCTAAAACCAGCTTATGGCCACTGAGCTCATACTTGAGGCTGTCTTCCAAGAAGAGAGTAATTCGGACTGTGTTTTTCCCCCCCAACCAAACTGTTGCTCATAGAAAGCTTAACTGCTTTGTATGCAAACCTTTGTGTGCAACCTGGTTAAAACTGATGGATGGATTTGGAAGTTATTTGGGCAGGCGGATGCTGGGAGCATATCTTGTTTCTCAAGTTTCCTACCTCCCACCATAATTAAAAAAAAAAAAATGTTACATGTGAAACAAATAAGCATTAGATATGAAAAAAAAACAATTCGATATGAAAAACAATGGTTCCAAGCCCCCTTATGTATACACACCCCCCACAAATAGCTACCCTGAACACAAGACACTCATTTAGGGCAGAATAACTTTTTTGCACAGATACACTGGCATGCAAACGTTCAGTATCTGCTGGGGCGGGGAAGGCGAAGTGACTATTTACTCATCACGTCTCAGCCTTCAGAAGGTCTTCCCGTTTTGAAAGCTCCACAATCATATGGGAAGCGGTGAAGTTGCCCGCTTTTTACTCGACCCTCCCGGACGCCCGCCAGCC
>JMFS01081968.1:0-12592 GCA_000699545.1 Podiceps cristatus
TGAGGTGGGGGAGTGACAGAGCAGCTTGGGTGGGCAGCGGCCTCCAGCCGGGGTCAACCCATGACAGTCTAATTTCTGGGCCTGGGGTCACTCATGAACCCCTGCATGCACTGCTCCGGAGTCGTTCTCTACAGGAAGGGCACAAAGTGTGTGGGGTCTCAGAGGGGGAGAAGATCAACATGGGAGGATGACCCCGTCACGCCAGGTGGGGAGAGTCTGAGGATGTGACCCGTCAGCTTGCTGGCACACGATTTATCCAGAAGGGCTACAAAGCAAAACAGACAAACAGCATTGGGCGCAAAAAGTGCCAGCGGGTGTTACAGGTGCTGTCGGCAGAGCAGAGCTGTGCCTGAGAGATGGGACAAACTGATGTCCAAGAGCAGGTGAAGGGCACAGCAAGAGCATTTCACAGTGCCTTGATCACACAGGTAAGGGGAAGGCAGTGGAAAGGAAGAGTGTGATTTGATCAGACAGACAATTTTGGCAGCTGAACAGGGATGGATAGAGGTAGAAATTGGTTAGAAGGTAAGAGATTGCAATTATCCAAGCAGGAGAGGGTCAGACTGAAAGATCTGAGCTCTCACAACAAAGAGGGAGAGTGTGGGACAGAGAGAAAAATGGTACAAGTTTGTGCCAGCAAAGAAGTGAAGAGAAAGAGAGGAGGAAGGTCAGAGATGATCTCAGGGCAGGGAAAACGGCATACTCAGAGGAATGAGTGCATGCAGGCCCCGAGTTAACAGTGCTCATGTGTGCGCATTTCCCAGGTTGTATATGCCCTCAGTTTCATAGAAGTAAGCATTTTTTTTTTTTTCAATTTAATAAAAGGAAAGCTGGACACTTTCCTTTGTCAGGGGTTTGAAAATGATTATGTAAAAGAATCTGTGTGAAATCCTGAAGTAAGTTCATGACCACCTGCTCTGTCCTTCTGCATCGCGGATTCGCAGGCATGACACAATGTCTTATTCTGAGCCACCCTTTGATACAGGCCAAATGTCTGGAATAATAAGCTCTCCATGTTAGCAGAGTATTTATGAGCTTGTGGCAAACATGAAGATTATAGGGTTTTCACTTTATTGATTCAGTGACACAATCTCTACAATTAATTCAGTGGAAAATTTGAGAACGCAAACGTTTTTGCCAGGTTTACTTAGGATTAGCCAGTTCTTAACATCTGCATATCTAGGCAGCCTGTCCTATACAGAAATGTAATTTATAGAAGCCCTTTAATAGATTCCAAGTACTGTGCAATCAATTAGAAACCTGATGTTCAAATAGACAGACGCAGACCTAACTGCCTATTACTCAATCCATATTCCACTAGGTACATGGCAGGAAGATGACTCTGAGAATATAATTTTGTGCTGGCTTTTTGGGACTTCCTTTTCTGTCCCTTTCTAATGATGAAAAAAATATTTTTCAGGAGACAGGTCTCTTCTCAAGGCAGATGTTAATCTGATTCCTGTTTGGTGGTTGTTTGTTGTTTGTGTGGTTTTGGGGGGGTTTGTGTTTGGGTTTGTTTTGTTTTGTTTTGTTTTTAAATCTTCCCAAATGTAGTAGTTGATTTTCAATTCTCTTTAGTATCAACTATTAGAGAATCCCAGTGATGGCATATGGGATGTGAAATTCTTGGGAACATTCTACATGATGGAAATGATAGAGGGACGAGAGTAAAGTGTGTTAAACCATATTTGTAACAAATTGCGCACATTTAAGCACATGAATCCTATGAAATCCGTCTACTGACTAGTTATTTCTCCTAGAGAGGGACCATCTTCCTGAGTCTGGGAATTAAGCACTCCCCACTCCCAGTTTGGATTCCAAATTTTAATTTTGGAAAAGTTTTACTTTTTTGCATGATTTGGAAGCGAGCACACAAGTCATACTGATGGTAAAAATGCTTGTAAGAACTGAGTAAAGCCTGTTACATCCTTAAGCAGTGGGACTGTGAGAGCCAGACTCTACATTTAAAAAAGATTTTCCAGTTCTTCCCGGTTTGTTGCTGGAAGAAGAGCGGCTTAGCTTGTGTGCTTTGTCCTGATATAGCCCATGAGGTAACTGGATTGTTGATGGTTATGAATATCATCGTTCATCTGCACAACTGAGGGAGGTGCAATGCTGTGGAAGGAAGGTGAGATCATTCCTCCTCGTGGGACGCCGCTGGGCTTGCTCGAGGGGGGAGAGGCCTGAGAGGCTGTGGGACGTGGCAGGAGCAGATGGAAAGAAGACCAGCGGGACCAGAGGGAATGGGCAGAGTCTGCTGTTGCTCAGAAAACCAGTGAGTTGCTGGAGGCAAGGATCCAGCTGCAAGGACGTGGTGGGCAGGGCTGCGTATAAACTTTTTTTCTTTTTTTTTTTTCTTTTTTTAGTATTCCATCTTCCGAAGTTGCTTTTCAGTATTTAAAAGTTATGCTTCCAGGTTTTTTATGAAAAAGCCTGTTTACTTGCTTTTAGCTTTATTCTTTCTCTGAGGAGGAGCTCACTGGAGACATGGTGCAGGCAGATGCATCTCAAACCTGTAGCCAATCTGAGTCCCATGATCTCTGGATCATGAAGTGCTATAAGGTGGCTGTCAGCCCAGCTCAGTTGCTCCAGGATGGAGGAGTGGGGGAAAGCTGTGATTGCTCACTGCAAATGTTTAAAGTCATTTCCCTGTCCTGAAGGACCTGCTGCTGCGGCAGTTACACAAAATCAATTGGGTGAAAAGGGAGGGTGGGATGGAGGGGTCTCTCTTTTAAAAACCTGAGAAATTCACTCATATATATTAAAAAATATGAATCCGGACTGATTTGAACTGCATGTTTCTTTGTGTGTAGAATTTCAGACAAAAGGCAATGTGACTTAGATATTTTTGTTGCTCTGCTTTGCTGCTTGTACTGGTGCAGAGATAAGACTGAAGAATTACAAGATTTTTATAAGTTGAAAGAAGGTGCTCCAGTGGGACATTATAGGCAGAGTCTTGGCTAACTCTCCTGGTATCCATGCACAGTGGTTCGGTTTCTTGGACATCCATGTGTTTCTGAATACTTGGGTGCTTGTCTCTAAACTTTATTCAGGATTTGGTATGTCAAGCATGGGGGAATCAGATATGTGTAGCCAAGTTTTTATAAACCTTTCTGTTTGTTGGGTGCTTTGGCTTCTTATAGACCCCGGACATAATTGAACTGGTTTGTGTAACTCTTGGTTGGGTTACCAGCACAGTAGCGGCGTTTTCAAAGAGTTAATATTTCTTGCAGATGTTTCAGATCAGCAGTTAAACCAGTGGTTTCCACTGTTTGTGAATGTCTGGCCATTCTTATTGAAACAAACTATTTGATGGCAGAATTATGTGATTTTCAAGGTTGCGAGAGGCTGAGCTCTTCTGAGATTCAACTGTATGTATTTCAGTCCCCTTACAAGACCAAAGAGCTCTTCCAAGCGTGGAGTCTGAAGCGTTGGTCTGAAGTGTGTCAGAGCAGCCTGGAAGCTGTTTTTGATAAAATAAGAGCCTTTCCCAAATGTGAACTGAACAAAGACCTTCGTTTCTAAGAATACAGCCTTCTGCTTGGCAGGGGAGCCGCTGTGGGGTGAGAGACCTTGAGGCTGCCGGGTAACTGGAGCTGGTCCCTGGGGAGGGACGTCGTGCTGCACAAGGTCCCTGCGTCGGGAGTCAGGGGGGTGTAGTGCTGCTAGAGGAACGCAGTGCCTAAAAGAGAGCCTTGGGGAGTTCAGCCTACAGATTGAGCAGTTTTTCGCAAGAATTCATAAAGGCCGAGTAACGTTTGGCGCGTGCTTACTCAGGAGGTGTACCTTGGCGGGGGGAGTGTTTATTTGCATGGCTCTGATATTGCCTTGGTTTGTGGATATTTTCCTTCTTTCCCCAAATGACATAATGTTGAGAACTGCAGTGAGATCTCCTGTGTATGTGGGAATGTAGGGTCACAGTACAAATAGAGAATAATCAGTCTATTTACCCAGTTTGTCAATCGCTTTGAGTTTTAGAGCTGAAACATGCTAGTTTTGCTGCAAAGTGTCATTAATAACAATAATTTATTGTGAATTCAGCTCTTCATATGTTGAATATTGAGTTAAATTTGTTGAACTGAAAGCTGAGTTTATCACTCAAAGAAGGGCTTAATCTTCCAAGGTGCTGAGTAATGGGCAGAGCTCGTTGCAGTCATTAAGAACTGTGGGTCTTTGCGCCTTTGCAAATTGTACCTTTATGTGGATGTCGCTGTATGGATTTAATAAGCTCACTCGCAGCATCCAAGAAAGAAAACTGGGACCCCACTGCATGGTTGCACCGTTAATGCGGATGGTAAATTAAGAAAACGCTAACACATTGCAAAGGGTATTGTCAGGTAGCAGCAGCGTACAAAAATAAAAGAGCCGTGGGAGATGCCAGCCCTGTGCTGTGCTCTAGCCATAGGTCCTGTGAACATTTGCAGTCTGCAGCTTGACTGTACCGGCAGAGAAAGTCACGGTAGTTTCTGACCCTGCCCCGCTGGGCCACGGTGCTTCGCTGTTGTGCAGCACAGCAACTCTCCAGGGCACCTGGGCACACGGGATGCTTGGGTCTCTCTACTGAAGCTTAGGGAGTTTTTTACTTCTTGCAGAGAAGAGCAGAGAGTTAAAATAGCTTCTAACTCTGCCCTCCCCCCCCCTTCAGAAAAGGGCTTCATGGTCCTCCTTTTCCTGCACAGCCCAGAAATGCTGGAGAGCAGAGGACGTGTCAGCAGTAACAGCAGCCAGTTATTTTTGCACAGACAGATTCTGCCGTCTCTTAAGAAGTGTGAGTCGTGTCACCAGAACCGTCGAAGCCTCCAGCAGCCAAGGTCACATCTGGAGCAGTGGGTTCGTGAACTGTGCCTGGGATCAGATGGATTCAAGTTCCTCTGCAGATGGCCCTGTCAAGGGAACTCCCAGCTGGATGGAGATCCCACGAGTCCTGGTGGTTGTTGGCAGCCTCTTACCACTCAGTGTTTATCTAAGAAAGGGGAAGATAAGTGGTTTTGACGAGGACTCGCCTTGGATTCTTGCAGGGTTTAGTGTCGTCTCATCTTCAGACAGCAGCACGTCTTCCAGCAGTCTTAGCTGGAAGCAAGCCCACGTGTCCCACGTGTGCACATGTACATGAGAGACCCCCGGAAGTCTGCGTGTCCCTCCCTGGCTTGGGAAAAGTGCCACAATTGTAAGATAAGCAAGGCTGGCTCATTTTATAACTTTCTGGAGATAAACAGGAACGTATTTTGGTCACAGCAAAACTGAGCACGATATCCTGGTGCATTTGACAGACTCGCTTGCACACATGCAAAATATAGAGAGAAAGAGTTCTGGGCAGGGGTTTATGTGATGCAATCTTTTTTGTAAACACTATCCTAAAGTGTTAGTTAGAAAGAGGTTTCCCGAAATACATGAAGAATGGTCTCTACTCCTGGGTATGTTTACTCCTCTGAGTAGATTTGGTCTCATTTGCAATAAACCATATGCTGTTGAGCTCATCAAGATCCACTTTCAGGTGCCAGTTCATCTCGAAGGAGGGAATAGAGATCTCTTCCCTGTTCCACAGGGGTTTATTCTGGCTCCGGGCACCCAGCCTTTCTTCTGGGTGGGCAACAGCTTCTCCAGTGGCAGGAGAGGTCTGCAAGCTGCTTGCCCTTGCTGGCACGTAACTGTTCCCCCCTGCAGAAAGGCAGCACGGGTGACGCAGCCTGACTTTTTTCTTCTCTGATGGACATATGCAAAACCAGCAGCTGTAAGTAGGATGATGCCGCCAGAGTATTCAGGCCTATGGAGTATTCCTGCCTGCACGACTAATTTGGCCTGGGTGGAGACAACTGAGGTGAAATGAGGGGAACCCTGCCCTAAGCATCAGCTGAGGTTTAACCTGGAAAAAAAATGTGCTGTGCTGCAAGAAGTTCTCCATCCTCAGCACCTTTGCATGAATGCACTCGACACCTCACCTTCCCACTGTTTTCTGGGGGAGCTCTCTCTGTGCAGGGCTTTTCCCTCAGACATTCAAGCCGTGTTTGCACTTCACCAACTCTTCATGCACAAGTCTCAAATACAACCTTTCCTGTCAATGTATAGAAGCAAAATTCATCAGATACTTATCCAATTCCTTTTCTATATCCTATTCTGCATGCTGACAGCAGCAATCTGGGTCTGCTTCTGTCCATTTTGGAAAATGGAAGGAAAAAGTAATTTCCCTAGTGCTTTGTCCACATAGAGCCCCCTCTTTGCATCCTCTTGCACTGCCTGCTCACTCCCTATCACGTCAAACACAGGCTGGTGTCACTAACAAGACTCTCCACAGCTCAGCACCACCCTGCCTGTTGTCGCTTTTTGATTACAAATATGTCCTCTCCTGCCTCTGAATGGTGACAACGCTCTCCACTCTCCGTGTATTACATTTCCAAACCTTTCTTGCCTACTGGAAAGAGCTCTCTGAAAACATCTGCCGACCTTCTTTTTCCTCCTTCAACTCACCTCTACTCTGAGATGTCTACAGAAATGATGACAGCATTGAGGCTGCTCTGCCAGGATGTCTCAGCACATCACACTGTCCAATGCCACTGGTATTCATCTTCATATATCCTTGGGTCAGGAATTCTGTAGGGTACAAACCATTGGTTTATTCTGTGTGCAGTACCTGCATAGTGGACTTGTAGGCACCATGTCAAGACAAATAATAGTGTTCCTGTCTTGGAAAATTTTCCTCTTTTATGTGTGCAAGGTACTGGACCTGCAGCACTGGGGAGCAAACTCACTGTGTGCTGAAGAGGGGCTGGCAGGGCTGAAGAAGAGTCGTGCTGACCCGTGAAGGGAAGCTAACGAGAGCAGCCAGTCTGCAGTGCAGAGACACGAGAGACACGATCTACAGAAGCTCAGCTGCTTCTTTCTCTTCTGAGCTACCAGAAAATTGCCGCACCGCGACAGCTTTCAGCTTTGGGCTGAATGTGGAACTGGAGACTCAAAGTGAAAGCCCTTCATTGTCATCAGCAGACCTTGGGGCTCTCAGGAGACTTTTTTTAATATGTATTTTTCATCCTGTTTAAACACTTTCCCCCTCCCCCAAACCGTATGATCCTCTACCATTTCCACACACACACATTGGCACATTTTTTTTCTCTCTGTGTGTTTTCTCTGCGAGATTTCCATGGGAAATTTTCCAAGGAGGGACTGTTTCACAGTCCCTTTCAACCCACAGGGGAGGTGGCCGGACCCGCGGCATTTTCCATCAGTGACTTGGGAGCCAGTCTCCTCCTCCCACCAGCTCCGCATTCTTTGGAGAGAAATCCATGCTGCCAGTGTGTCTCCGTGCCGGCGTTCGAGGGACTTGCATCCCTGCCTTACTCATTTCCCAGCTGCTTTGCTGCTTGTGTCTCTGATCTCATCCACAAGCGTGGCATAACGTCTGGGAACAGACGGACCAGCGAGATCCCGTGGCCCATGCGGGAATGCAGGGGGTTGTGATGCGTCCTTGAAAAGTGGGAGCTCCCCACTGGGGTGGTGAGACCTGCATCGGCCGTTTGTGCTGAGTGATAGTCCCGTGAGAACCACTGCGCTACCGGGGCTTAGGAAAACATTTGCATGTCATAGATCTGTTATCTGAAGTTGTAAAACTGTATCTGTAGAAATGGTTTCTAAAACTAGCAGGATGTAAGTGAGACTATCCATGGCTGAAGAATATTTAGGGACTGCTAAAAGAAATTTCTTAGGGTGTGCACAGATACTGCTTACGCTACAGAAGAGTGGGCTCTTGACATAACTGTATTTTTTATTATTATAATCATTATACACTGAAACTTTTGCACAGCAATTATCTAATGCACCAGCTAAAAGCAGATGCTTGAGAGAGGTGTGGGGTGTGGGGTTTTTTTTCCTTTTTTCTTTTTTTTTTTTTAAGTTCAGTTACAGAAAAATGACTGGGAAAATAGCATTATGGGTTTTCCAGATTTTTTCCTCAATAATTGTGGTATCTAATGTGCTTTGGTTCCAAGTTAAAAGATGAGGGGTTTGAACTGTAGGTCCTGCAAGCACAACTTTGGCTCTGCTTGCCTTCTCACACATCATCATGGGTAATGAAGTCTCTACCCCTAGTTACCCTTGTGCTGCCCTGTTTCCTTCAATTGCTTTGCATGTGTGATTGGAGCTGCCTAAATCGTTACGTTGATTATGTGCAAGAGAGAACAGGATCCAGCTCCCTCTCCCTGGGCTGTCTTTGGTTTTAGCAGCAATAGCAGGAGAAGAGCAAAATCACAAACTTTTTCAGGTTGTGAAGTCAGAAGCTCTGACTCTGAAGATGCCCCGGGGAGGAGCCGTGAGATGGGCAGGGCCCTTTCAGAGGCACTCAGCACCCTGCGGTGAGTGGCCCTGGAAAGCCATGGGGCGGTTGAAAAAGTTTGCTGAAGGCTGCATGGCTGTCCTTGGGGATGTGTGATTTTGTACAGCTGTGGGAAGAGCAATCTCCTTTCAGAAAGCCTGGGCTGGAGGAGCGGGCTGCCTAGCTGGCAAGAATTCAATCGCTTGGTCAATGATTCATTTACGATGCATGGACCCGGTTCATGCCCTCTGAAGCAAGCCTCCGCTTGACCCTGCCATCAGCCCGTGTCTAGGCCCTCGGACTGGCTCGAGCGCAGGTTGGGGCCCATATTTTGGCTGTAGAAACACTAAAAGAGGATCTTTCCTGCCGTGTGCACCCCAGTGTTCATAGATTCAGCAAGACTGATGACTTGCTGCCTCTTACCAGGTATTTCACAACACAGGTCCTCCCTGCAGGATGGTCATTCCTCATCGTTATTAGAGATGAGTAGAGCTGAAAATCTTTCGATCCCACTAGTCCAAGATGAATGTGTGAGGGTCAAGACACTTCACTCCAGCTCATCTGGAATCTCTTACCTGTCCAGGATTGGTCTGACATGTGGTAGGACAAAACTTTCTTATGCAGTTCCTGGTGTTTCTACTGTCCAGTTGGACTGATGATACCTCAGGCCTCCTTGGGATTAGTCCTCATTTCCTTGCTTGGCCTTGACAGGAGACAGGAAGCACAGGAAATGAGAAATAATTAAATCAGTTTTTGCAAATTGGTTTGTCTTGGATCCAGTTTGAAGGATGGGTAAAGGCTTGGGACGAGTCTGAGGCTCACATTTCCTAGAAGCCTTTCTCTGTCTACCAGAATAATGTACAGAATTTCATTTATCATGACAGCCCCTAGGTCCTGTGGAACAGAATGAGGGGTGACAGGATGGTCTGCTTGTAGGTGCTAATCTCAGTCCAATCCATTAGATCCTCTGGGATGTCGAGATGCTATAATAACCTAAGTGACTTTGGGTATTTTGTCAGTGGTATTTTTATCTACAGATCAGAAATTCATCAGCCATCGATACCCAGTGGTGATAAGGGCAAGAACAGACCAGAAAATGATACTTCTGAATACTTTTGTTGCTAATGGTTCTCAGATTGTCTTTACCATGATTTTGTATATGGTTTTGTTACCTTTGGGAAAAAATGGACCAGGCAGCTGGACTTGCCTTTGTTTACTATGTTTCAGTATAGCCAGAGGCTTTGTGGCTTCCATGCTATGGAAATAAATCTAGTCTATTATTTATTGTTACTACTTATTAAGAGCTTTCACTGGGGAGCTGGACCTCACTTAGGGAAGTGTCAGACCCGGTGGAACCGACGGCAGCCGTCGGTTGGCAGAGCCAAGGTACGTCACTCAGAAGAGTCAGCTGGCAGGAAACCCTCAGGATCCTGCTAGCAAGGAGAGGTGCTCCGACATCTCGAGGTCAGCCGCAGGTTAGCCCAGGGAAACTCATCTTGCATTGATCCGTTTCAAACTGTAAGAAACCTTGAAGGACTTGGCTGGTGATGCCAATACCATCCATAGTGCCTTCTTGCCCAAGTCTTTCTGAAGGGTTTGAGACTCCAAAAGGGACCCTTTCTCCTGCAAAAACACCCTGCTGCTTCCAACCAGCTCCCTGGCTTCTGCTGAAGCTTCACATGGGATTAGCAGTGGGGTTGTCTGGGCTGTCTTGTGAAGACATTTGGAAATCAAGTGTTCATCTTGAAGAAGTTATTCCGTAATGTGCAAGATATCAGGTTCACGTCCAAGATTCTTTGAAATCAAGGCACTTCCTGTTATTTCAAAGTGTAACCAGGCTGCCATTTGGACGGGGTTTGAGATATTGTTAATGGCAGGCAGTATTAGACGTTCAGTTTTTATTGTGCCAACAGTTTATGGATGGGTATTCATGTCACTGGTGAAGAAGTAAATGAAACTCAATACTCCCTGCAGGGCCCTTGCTGGAGTTGCTGGAAGCCTTCTGCACTTGGAGGAGAAGTGTTTGGGTTTCTATTGCTAAGTAACAAAAGGATGGGGATAAAAACAGTTCCTGAACAGCACTGCCCTCCCAAGCCCGCATACACCTACACTGAGGGCTGAGCGCTGTAGCCTCTTCATACAAACTAGAGAGGGAGACGGCATTCCCCAAGGACAACTTCTCCAGTGTGTGATGGTGGAGGCGGAGGAGCTTGAGAGGAAGTTTTCTTTTCTTTCACCATTCCTACTGTTACGGATTCCTCCTGTGATGCTCCCAAAGACTATCGCTGACTGAGCAGTGGGAATGAAGGTGTAGGAGGTCACTGTAAAACCATCCGTGCCAAAGTCTTTCAGAAATAAGCTTACATGTAAGGAAGATGGGCTGAAGCCCCATGAGACAAGAGAAAAACAGATGTGACAAAGCAGACATCCATGAGTGAACAGGTTTAGTCTGAGCCAATTTTGTGGATCACTTCTATAGAAGAATCAGTCTTTCTTGTTCTGTGTGTGCATAACAATAATAACGATTAGCACTACTAAAGTTGTCTGATACTAGAGGGAAGCTGGAAGTAACCAGTGATCCCTGTGTTACATTGCAGCCTTCTCTGAGAGAAAGGAGTAGCATCTCCACTGTTTGGAGGGAGCTTTTGAAATTTGCTTGAGTGAGTCAGCTGTGCCAGAAAATACCTTCTCTTCATCTCGTCAAGTACCTTACAAGTTTTACTGAAGGAAGAATGCCTGAAAATTTCCTGTTTCACTTGCAGAACTCAGGGGATTTAAGTAGGTGGCAAACAGTAAGTAAAGACAAGGATCCTATGAGACAGGGCATCCATTGCTGTCATAGAATCATAGAATCATAGAAAGGTCTGGGTTGGAAGGGACCCCAAGGGTCACAGAGTTCCAACCCCCCTGCCACAGGCAGGGACACCAACTTCCAGGCCTGGATCTACACGAGGTTGCCCAGGGCCCCGTCCAACCTGGCCTTGAACACCTCCAGGCATGGGGCATCCACCCCCTCTCTGGGCAGCCTGTTCCAGCCCCTCACCACCCTCTCTGTAAAAAACTTCCCCCTAATATCTAATTTACACCTTCCTTCCTTCCGCTTCAATCCATTCCCCTTTGTCCTGCCATTTTCTACCCTTTTAAAAAGTTGGTTCCCCTCCTGTTTGTCCTGTCAGCACCAAGGACACTAGCAATGAACAGGGACACCAGTGGAAGCATCTTCAAGCTGCTAACACAATTAAACCCCAGGTTCTGTAGCTCTGACTGTGGTTCTTGTCTCAGCCACTCTCGTGCATGCCAAAAGGCTCTTCATTGTTCATTTGAGCAACTAGAAATGTTCATAATAAAATGCATTTATTGATGTTTAAAAAAAAATAATTAAAACGTGGCAATGTGATATCACATCTCTTCCAAAGGTTGTCTACATTAAAAACAAAATCTAAATGATCATCATCTAAGCTGTAGTCAGCCATGCAAGACTTACAGTTATGGTCAAACTTAAATGTAGTATTTACTAATTTCTAAATAATGGAATTTGCAACTTTAAGTGCAAATATATTTTATTTTCTTCTCGGATTTATTTATACAGCGGTTTTTTGTTTGAAATATATACTGAAATTAGAAATAGCGCATAAGTCATGGAGTCAAGACACTTCAGTCCTGAGGCAAGACTGGTGTGTGGACTGGACAACAGCAGTTAACATCTCTGAGACGTATCCAAGCCATGAAGTGAAACCCAGTACAGAAGTGCCTAAAGTCTGGAGTGATTAAATTGGTCCAAACTGGGGTAGGGCTGACAGACATAGCTGCAGAGAGCTCCGGCAGCATGGGCAAACAGCCCTGACCAGCATTGTGGAAGTGCTGGTCCCCTGTGTTCCCCTCACTGATCGGGATAAAATGATCTCTGGCATCGTTTTGGTGAAAGGCTGAACTTAGGGCTGAAAAGGTATTGATGCATAAGCTGGATTTGTTAAATTCTTTTAACTCCTGAGAGTTCCTTTTTATTACTGAGACCTTCTTTCCCATTTCTTTGCTCTGTTCGTGTTGCACCTTGTAGCTCTCCAATAACGTTGGCAAGTATGTGAAAAAAGCTCAGTATGTGAAAAAAGCTCAGTATGTGAAAAAAAGCTCAGTATGTGAAAAAAAGTATGTGAAGTAAGCTCGGGAACCACGAATGAACAGTGGACATTGTTGGTCTCGGTCTCAGTTTCCTTGTGGCTTCTTGTTCCTCTTCGTGAAGCGTAATGTGATTTTCAGACTCACCATGCAGGTCCAGCAGTGCTGTACCCC
>KL275393.1:6990-24118 GCA_000699545.1 Podiceps cristatus
TCCTTGAAAAAACCTGCCCCGTTAAGCCAGGGCTGCTGTGTAAATGGTTTGATCAGCAATCTTTCTTTGAAGTGTATAAAAATATTACTTTTATAATAAAGTCAATCTGTCTGAAGTTGATGGGAGCTACACAGAGCAACTTTGTCTGCAGAAAGATCTGCTGTATTGGTATTGGGTAGGATGCCAAAGGAAGTTCTCTTTATTGTCTTTTAAGTATTCATAGGCTATGCATAGTTTTATATGAGCTTAGGGGCTAGAACTACCTAGAATAATCCAGATATTCTAAAACTGGTGAGTATCACTGCCCACATTTGAACACTGTGCTGTTTAGATTGCTTTAATGTCCTTTCAAATGTATATATAATTCAGTGTGACACATCCAACATTAATAAGAGCACAAAAATAGTGAAAATACATTTATTATTAAAATAGACACTGAGCAACTCATACAAAAGACAGTCAAGAAACAAAGAGGCATATTTCAATCTCAGACATAATTAAGGGCAAAATAAGCCACATGTTTAAAATCAGTCTCTACTTTAAAATAACAGGCATGGACACTGCAGCACTCCAGAAAGCAGAAATAACTTCAGGTTGGATTCTGTTTTCCCCTTGGACTCAATCAGTTGTAATTTCAGTGAACTCAGGGGAAACATAAATTAGGAAGCTCAGAATCAGACCTCACTGCTAATATTGTTGTGCTT
Organism: Podiceps cristatus; assembly: GCA_000699545.1. NCBI lineage: Eukaryota > Metazoa > Chordata > Aves > Podicipediformes > Podicipedidae > Podiceps > Podiceps cristatus. The sequence continues at coordinate 7,695 of KL275393.1, forward strand.
GTGCCTTTTAGAAAACCAAGGATGAATAATCTGATGAAAAGTGAGAGCTTTTAAGCTTTAAAAAACTATTGACATAGTCCTGTTAGAAATTATTGTACTGATAAGAGAGAGAGTATATTTGCTGCAGTATTTACCATGTATTTCTATATACACTGAACAGAAGCCTATCAAGTTTATCTAAGCATAAGGAAATTTTCTTGTTACATGAGAATATCTTTCATGTAAATGGAAAGGACTAACCTAAAAGAAGCCAACAGACAAACTGCCGACTATAGCACTTGTGGACAATATGGACTCACAAGCCACAAATCAGGGAAGCCGCTTCAGTCACACATATACATGCTTCAGATTTTGTCTGAGTCATAATAATGGGAAATGCAATCTTCCTGTTCTAGGAACTTCATGTTCATAAATCTGACAGTAAGAATAGCTTGCTTTTTAATGTAACAGACTCAGAAAGCAAGTTACGAGACAATCTGCATGAAGGGGATAACCACACATCCTTCTCAGGCCACACATCACCCAGAGAGCTGTGCGCAGACATTAAGAAAGCAGTCCTTCCAGCATTTTATGGAACAAGAAAATTGCTCATGCAAAGTAACAGGAGAGGTCTGCAGCTTCTGTGACATGTGGTGTGGCACCGGGGAAGCAAAAGGCATGTCGCATCCAAGGAGACAGCTTGCGATGCGCCTTCCTCTCCACTGAAAGTTGGGCCATGTGTCAGATAATGCTTCACCATAAGTGCAACATGTTGCTAAATGTTTGGTCACGTGTGCGAGTATTAGCGGACTATAAGTCATGTGAATGCATAAATGTCAGGATGTTGTGTCTGTAACAGTCGTAATTAGAAGATGAGAAATATTTGCACATATATGTTTATGCTTCCCTTTCATGTTCTTCTTGGAAGACTGTTGTACTCTGAATTTCTAGAGGAGTTGATTTGCATTGCATAACGTGAATGAGGAGTATGACAGATAAGAAGTAGATCCTTAGAGACTCATAATGTATATGGTCACAGCTACTGTATGGTTTAAAAATTAACTGTATTGAACTAAGTTCCTTAAGTGGTAATAATGGGTCTGTGTCATTTAAAATAAATATATTTTCCATTATAATATTTTCTATGATTTGTACCTCTTTGTCTTCAAAATCACCATACGAAATCTTAAGTCAGGCATTAGTGGAACAAGTCAGTAAACATCTCAGTTGCATCTAAACGTAACGCTCAGTCCTGCAATCTTTATCAAAGATAAAGCCAAGCTAGCCTGCTAATATAGTTTCAGTATTATGATAGCTTTTATGGAAGTCAGTCTGCCTAACTCTCTTGCCCCATTCAGCACCAATGGCTCTATGCTTTTCTTGGTATCGAAATGAATCCCAACTAAAGAAAAACTGACCACATTTTTAAAAGGATCAAAACTGAACCTTTACAACCACAAGCTCAGTAATACACCAAAGCCAAAGCAGAACAGGATAAAGCCAGAATTTTACAGCTCCCTGCAGCTGCTTTGACATACCGAGTTCATCAAGTTGCTTATGGTTATCAAAGGGATCAGAAATGTTATCTACAGTGTATATTCTGAAAGGTACTCTGCAAGAACTAAAGGATGTCATGGAGCCAAGAGTTTCCCAATTATTAGGAGTATGGATGAAAAAAAAAAAGGTTTCCTAATATTTACAACTTCTCAGTTTTATGATTAAAATGATTGTATAACTGGAAAGCAATTTTTTTACAACATCGCCCTAACAGGTAGAGCAAGTTGATATCACAACCAGCAGGAAGAGTGTAATTAAAATACGATTCTGACTTTATATTAATAATAGAGCAATACACTAATTAAAACCAACATCAACTGAACTTTCTATTTACACTAGTTCAGACAGCACAGGAGGCAAAGAACTGTGTTTCAGAGGCATATGCGAATGTTAGAGCTTCTGTCATCCAGGTGCCATTTCTGACAGAACACATGTGTGCTGAACAGTTGGCAAAAGAATGAAAAAGATTGCTGCAGATATATGGGCACACAGAATCTGGGATGACATAAAATTAAGTCCATATAGGAGGTGACAGACTGCTCCTAAAAAGATATTTTTTCTCCTACAATTTCTTCCATCTTGGTGCGTGTGTGTGTGCACACATGCACAAGAAAGACAAAAAGGGAGAGAAAGGATAACGGGGTTTTTGATATATTTAAATACAAACCAAGAAAAGACTTTTTATTTGGTATTTCTGCTTTCTTTTGGGAAAGGAAAAGGAACTAATTTGGCTATTAGGAAGCCTTGATTCCTAAATTTAGTCAAGGCAGACTGTCCTCCTGTGAAGTCAGCATCAATACCCATGATAATAATAGCACCTGTCTTTTGACATCAAAGTTCTCTGCCTGAGAAAAAAATAATGTAAACAATAAACTTCATGTATTGTACTGCTGCTCCCGGCTTTGGTGTTAACCAAATACACTTGCCGGGCATGAGTGTTCTTCTCTTATTTTGGAGATCTGGAATGTAAAAGTGACTAATGTACTGTGAAACTTTCTTATGAATTTGAACTGCAAGAAATGGCATCATTTACTGTCTCACAGTGAAGGTACTGTGCTCCTACGTCGTCTTGTTCAAGCTGAAGAAATCCTGATGATAGATTCATTGCATCTGCTAGTTTTCATCTGGATCCAGATCAAGGTCAACTTCATTAGAAATGTTAAGATAAAAGAAAGCATAGAAAGCCAACAAAAATACCAGTATAGCTGCAAGGACAAGGGCAACTTCCTGTAGAAATAAGAGCAAAAAGATAAACCAAAACCTGTTAGAAATAGCACCATATTTTCAGATAAATCAGGAATAAATATTATTTGCCTTCTATAATGCACAACAAAATAACATCAGACATACATAATTGCATAAGGCATTGATACTTTAATGATTTCTTCTTTGCAATTACCATTTCAGAATGTTATAAAACCCGTCCACTTAACAAAGATTTTGGCGATTCTGATATGCTGCCAGAAATAGGATATTTGGCTTTGGTTTGACCTAGGAGCTTTATGTCCTTTTATTATGCTATTCCTTCTTTTTTAAAAGAAAAGACAGAATTCCCAAACCACAGTTTTGAACACAAATTTAAGTTATGAATTTACACTGTGAATTTTGATGTTTTCTAGCAATATGTTACTGCTTTTTGCCAACAAATTTGTAATTTTTTAATGAAGCAAACACAGTATGGTGGAAGTCAATGAAAATTGCTACCTCTACCTCCCAACCTCCTGGCATGCACTACAATATGGAGCTACAAAATCCTTCAGAATTGGACGAAACTTTTCTTCCTTCCCCTCTGCAATAAGGCAAAAAGCACAACAATTTGCACTTGCCTCTTTTCCATAAAATATTGCAACTTGCTGCATCTTCCTTAATTAACATAAAAGAGTCTTCCAAAGTATACATGATTTATAGCAGCTTTCAGAAGGAGAAAAATGTTTTTGTACTACACGTCATACTCATTATGTGACTGCCTATCATCATATTCTGTCTTAAGGCTGGACTCTGTTGAGCTCCAACTTTAGATCTCAGATATAATAAATCATAGTGCGATCATCCTCCTTGTATGACTAGTCCTTTCAAAGTCACAGAATTTTACATTTTTAAGTTTCTATTTTTCTGGAAAGCACAGCACACTTCCTATAGTGTTGACTCTCATTTTGCTATACAATGAAAGAAGAAATAGAAATTTGAGAAAAATCCTTATGTTCCTTCAGCTCACAGAAAGTGCCACTTCCACAGCCAACAACACGCACTCCTTCATTCCCTATCATCATGATGTACTGTTTTTAAAAATCAGGCACTGAGGTGCTCAAAAGGAACAGGTTAGTTTGTACCCCCCAAAACCATTTTCTCTCTACAAAAAGAAGTAACAACCTCCCCTCCCCTATAATTATTATTATAATCTGCATCAGCACAATCCACCTGTATATTTAAAAGGAGAGCAGAAAAACAGTTCAATGCGTTTATAGCAACTAATCTGAATTGGTACAGAAGGCACTACATCGAATCTCCTCTGCCAGTCGGACTGAGAGGAGATGCCTACCCCTCACCTAGGCAAGTGGACACCCTTTGCAGTCCATGGAGAGAATCTGACCCTCTTCGTTGTAAGATTCATTGTGTCCTCTAAAAGAAGTCAGATGAATTCTCCCTAAAAATCCCTATTTCTCCCCTTGGACTAGAAAGGGAGTGGTAGATGATAGCACAGGTGTGGACACCTACACTGTACCCAGTATCTTGAGATTCGTGGTGGCTTTGTGACCAACTTAGTATGTCCATTGCCATGAAGGAGTTAAAACTCCGTAAGCTTCATTTTTTAAAGTCTAGCCCATAATCTGGCATTCTTCTATAGAACAGCATTTCATTTGCATTTACATGAATGCATTATATAGTTTATCAGAATGTTGGATCAATAATTCAACATATGCCATCTAATAAACTTTGAAATACTACTGCCTAGTTGGCGTGTGCTCTATAGGAGTCTTTGTTCTATAGAAACCTTTGCTTTACATTTTATATGAATGATTAATTGAGATGTACTTTAAATTTATTTTACCATATTAAAATTGCTCCTGTAAATTTGCTGAAGCTGTTTGCTACAGATTTCAACTACATTTTCCTCTTGGAATTATATCATCCTCTGAACCTCATCCTCCTGATTTCATATGATTTGATTAAAAAAAAAAAAAAAGTACATCTAATTCACTAATATATTAAAGGCAAGTGATTTTTGCTTTGTTGCAGTTGCAACACGTCAGTATCTCACAAAAGGGCATGGCAGCATCAGACAGGTTTCATTTATTTCCTTGTATCCACAGCTGTGCTCCCAGACCCATCTGGCCACACAGCTACTAATCTTAAGAGGATGTAATAAACAAGTGACATACAACTGCAAGCTCCATCTGCTCAGGAGAGTGGACAACAAAACCGTACAATGCAGGCACCGCTCACACTTGACACAGAGAGCAAATTCATTCCAGTATTAAGAAGTTTTTCCCCTTGTTTGGATGCCACGCTGGCTGCTTTACAATAGGTTCACCTTTCCTCTCCCTTCTCCCCAGTCTCCCTTACGGTGCCCTGTGGTAGCAGGAGCAAAATTTTGGGGAGAGTTTGCATTAAAAGTTTGTTTTCTAGGAAGTGGAACTGGGAAAATCTTGGGTTTTATTCTCAGGTTGCCCAGTGCCTTTGACAGGAATAGTTCTTTAATTCCTCTGCCCAAGTTTTCCAGTGAATAACACTGAGATAACAATACCACTTTCCTTACGCAGGCATTAGGAAGTGGGTGGCTGGATCAGTATTTATTAACCGTGGGAGTGAAAAGCCTCATTGAAATTCCCGGTTTGAGAATTATGCAAGAACCTTAATTTTGACTTACTGAAGAAGGTAGAGTAACAAAACCCTAAAATAAACTGCCTAACAAAGGACACCCGGCTCTCAGCTAGGGATATGCAGTCTCTTAAGAATTGAATCCAGTTTATGAACTTTTATGAACATAAATTTTGCAATGTAAATAGCAAAGGAGATGCTACACCACTATACTGTCTTTGCAACAACAGTATATATTGTCATTTTAATTTGTTTTATACTTATCAGGCTTTGCTATTTGTATTTTAAGCCATGCATAGAAATGAAATGTTAAAATACTCCCCGCTTGGCATATATAGCTCCCTTTCTCTCACACTTTATGGATCATCCCCATCATCCCTCTGCAAAATCCATTTACTCAGAGGATTTCACCATGAATAATTAACAAATATAGAAAAAGTTCTATAGAAATAAACTTAAAATGATCACAAGGCTTTTTCTCTTTTTTTTTTTTTCTTTTTTCTTTTATAACATGGTACAGAACACTAGGAAATAACATCCCTGCTCTCAAATCCCAAAGTACAGTCAAAAAAGCCTTTAAAAGGAACAGAATTTTCTATTATATTCCCTTACATTTAGAATAATGTCTGTAGAACCCTACCGATCTCAGCTTGGTTATGTTTTTCAGAAACGTTTCCATAAAGGAAACACATGCCATTACAGCATAACGTAGATTTAATTCTCCTACCATTTTTTGTCAGTTTTATGTCTCTCATGGCAAAATACTTGCATAATGTTCTCAGCTTCACCCTGATGGAGAAAGTTGCAGAGCTGGGTTCTAAATGAGATTAATCAGGAGATAAACAAATAGGGGACTAGGTAAGGAAAAAATGATGGCTATAATAACACAAATCTGGACACTGTGTGTGACAGTATCATATCCTACATCTATAGAGAAATACTACACTCTCGGGAAGTTTGGGATTTTTTATATATTTTTTATTGTCCTCCAAAGAGAATTGTACCTTTTTTTGTCTGACACCATCTTAAAACTAGATGGAAGAGTATCACAAGTTTCAGTCTCTGAAATGCTAAACTACCCCTAGCTATTTCTGAAAGTAATGAAAAGAAAATCATATTGACCAAGGACGTATAGAAATAAAACAAACTTGACAACTTGGACTTGACAATAAACCATTTCATCCCATACAATATTCTAAATGGAAGACTTTATCTGGACATTTAGTGCAACCATTTTTCAGAGGTTCAGAAAAATCATATTTAAAAACGGAGGTTTACTTTGTTAACGCAGGACATTCTACATCTAATACAGGGTAACTGAAGTAATTTATTAACTTTTATCAGTCATTTATATGTTATAAATTTTTTATTGTAAAAATCTTAGAATGCAACAAGGATCATTATTGTCTCAAATAATGAGAACAAGGTCTTATTACAGAGTAATCTAAAAAGCCTGGCTATACGATCACAAAGCAACAGGATTCATTTGAACATAGCTAAATGCAAGATAACATATAGAGATAGCAAAGATGTAGACAGTACTTACAAAGTGGAGGACTCTGCCTTGAAAAACTGTGTCTCTAAAAAGGTCTTTGGATTTAAGGGGTAACCACTCCCTCAGTGTGATCTCTGGATGTGCAAAGGCAGAGGGATTTCCAGTAGGGCGATGCCTGGTATTTATTTTATCACAGAGAAGAATAAGAAGTAGCTTGGGTACAGCATATAACTATATAACTATATATGCCATACACCTGTACTTAAGTAAGGCGCTTCACAGCGTGGGGTCCTTCTATCCTGTTTACAAGAACCTCGCAAGGTTCTGCAGTGGTTAGATAAGATCAGTCTTGAAATATTCCCTAGGAGCAAGAATGACTGAACATTCCAGTTACCTCTTGGGGAGAATATAGACTTCCATAGCTGTAAGTCTTTTACAGTCAGATATCTCAAAAAAAGTACATTTTTGTTTAGCTGTTGGGAAGAATACTTCAACTGGGGTTTGTGTGAAAAGGAGGTCCTGACTGCCAGCCTTGGAGTTGGCAAACTCCACCATCCAGTCTGCTCCCCTCCTTCAGGGCCCTGGGAAGACTGGGATTACTTACATTGTCAGTGCTATATGCCGAACCCCTGCAGTACCAGACTGTTGAAAATAATGACACCTCATGCCTCAGTGCTTCAGACTTTTCTATACAGGATCAAAAGAATTTCCTTCTCCTTCAGGAAATTTCCCTCCAGATGTATTGATTTCATTTCTGGGATTTGAGGTTTTGTTGTTGGACTTCTTTTTTCTCCTTCAACTATCCTGTAAAGTGGTAGGGATTGGTCATAAGTAGAGACCAAAGCCTTAGACAGACACTGACGACTGCTCTGAGATGGTACAGAAAAATCCTCCTAAACTCCTGCCTGCTGCATCTTGTTCACACGCTCAAACCACCATGATTATTGTACTTATGTGTACAGGTCAGGCCAGGGTCTGATGGGAGAAATATGACTGTGTTTTTCTCTTTGTGTGGGTTTTTTCCCCTCCCTTCCGTTTTAAGGTCAAAGATCAGTCTGACCGCTGGAACCTTCTGTTTTAAGGTCAAAGATCAGTCTGACCGCTGGGATCAGTGGGAACATCATACCTTGTTCACCAGTGGCACATTAAGCTGCCCTGCTCTTCATGTGAGGCACATAAACTGGTTTGAAGACCCAGTATTTTGGCAGATATAAAGATCTTGGACTTCCTAGAAAGTATTTGGATGAAATGTTATGATCTGGAACATATAGAAGGCCAGATCAAATGATCTAATAGTCCCTTGTGGCCTTAATTTCTGCAAAGCTATGAAACTATATTCCCAACTTATCTTGGCAAATGTAGTTCACAAACTTAGCAGATTATGAACAGCGTGAAATCACAGAATACCCTTTGCCAAAATACACTAGGAATGTCTTGTTATCTATTCATACATAACTTGTTCCAGATGAGATAAACTCTTAATAGTGAGCTAGCTAGCTACACAATAGATTAAGATATATATGCAAAAGAATGACAGGAAACATTTTTTTCCTTAGCTCAATCGATGTACTACGTTGCTAATAATTCTCTATGGAGTGGTATTCTGCAGTCAATTATATCTTTTTAAGTGGGTGTAAAATACTACTGTTCAGATTCGTGTCTGCCTTTCAACAAGAGAGAAAACTTCATCATCTACCCCGCAGACCACAGATTCATTCTTGCAGCCTGTGAAGAATATCTCTCCCCTAGAACTCCTGTTCCTTTTGGGCTCTGCATACAAAACCCCAGCTATCTGGGGCTGAGCTTCCACATTCCTTAAAGGATTTGCTGCTTGTCACCCTCCCACTGGTACCTCTTCCTCACCCACTGAGAGCAGAGTTAGCACCGACGGTGCAGACCCCATGCTGCTCCACCTGGTAAGGACGAGCAGGTGGGCTTCCACCAGCATGAGCTCTTGGGTGGGGGAACACAACAAAACCACCACGCAGAGAAGGTTCAGAGGCTCCCCTTCTGGTACTTCTACAAAGAATTTTGTCTTATCCAAACATCAGGAGACGTACAGCATACTGTTTTCTCTTCAAGTTGTTTCTTGAGACAGGGGTCCTGCTTTTCTAAGAGACACCATATATTCTGGCACTGTCTGCATTAGTGTCATATATACAAAAAGAGCCAGCACAATAGCTCTGCTACAGAATTTAATTTTTAAACATGTTTAAAGAGCAAATATTAGACACCAAATACTAGCATGGTCACCCTGCCTGAACTAACTTTTGATAGTTATTAGTGCTTAGCTGCTTCTCTGACATTATCAACAGGGATAAAATCTCTCATTGGGGAAATTAAAAAGCACTAAATGGCAGTGACTGAAAGAAACTTTGTTACTTTAAACCTTGCATTAAAATGACAAGGCAATCAAAGTTTGACAAGACAAGCTAATTAGTATGCCAGCGATGAAATGTGAAGGATCTCCAGGGGATTGGTTCTGAAAAGTTTATAGGGCCTTTTTTTTTTTAAGTGAATGTTGTCAGCTCTCACAGTGAAATACACAACAGTGGAATTTTATTATCTTCATAGAAATTCAGGACTAAAATCCCTTCACCATTTTCCTGTCCTATTTTTTGTCTTCTAAATACTACACCAAGTCTTAGTTTACAGCCACAAATACAAGCTTAGAACACTAGTGCAAAACAGTTCTAGAGGTATCAATGTGCACTAAAAATATTATCATTTTAAGTGGCCATACTGTACTTATTGTGTTAAGTATTTCACAGAATAATAAAAGTATTCCTCTTTCCTAGAGAGCTTGTACATCTACATGTATGATAAGGATATCCTTCCTCTACAATATTTTTATTAACTGCAACTTAGTTTTTTATAGGAAAATGTTAATATATTTTGAAATGCCGCATGCTGCATCATGTACTAAAACCTGGATAAACCAATAAAATATATCCTAAATACACATCTGCATGTATTTTTTAAAAGATTTACAAGAACCTTGGACTTTTCTATTTAAAGTGCTGCCTACTTATTACATTGCACTGTAATTACACCACTATTTTTTTCCTCGACACAGATTGAAGTTAATCAACTGTCACAGCACAGAATCAGGGCCCACATCATATAAAGAAACTAAAATTGCAGCCTTTGGAAGGTGAATCATGTTGCTTATCACCATCAGAAAACTTTGCTAACATGAAGTGACAACTGTGACGATACCTTCCCAAAGGAAGAGTTCAGGCACACTCAAAAGCACTTAATATTAGAAAACACTTAAAGGAATGCACATGTAAGCCTCAAAATAGTTTCATGAATGTACATAACCTGATGGGACCTCAACTCTGCTGCCTGTTCTGACAGCCACAGACATGAGGAGCAGTTTAACACCCTGCTGTCAGAGCAAGCAGGAGAGTTCAGGAAACTTATTTCAAAATTTAACCATAAGACAACAGAGAAATATCTGGGATAGGTGTGGGGAATGAATGTAAGAAGATTGCTCTTGGACAGCTGGAGGAATTTAATGATGGATTAAGGAAACGGGCCCAGCCTGAGAGATGGGGAGAGGTTATGGGGTCTCACAAGAGGGACGGAGAAGCCGTGTCCCTAAGCCGCATCTCCTGGGGAAGGAAAGGTGATTTCCCTGCAGACACTCCAGGCCCATCCACTGCCCACGGCGAAGCTCTACTGAACGGGAGGGACAGAGCAGGGCAAAGAGCTGTCACTGTGAGATGGAAGAGCTGCAAGTTCAACCCGAGACATTATGCCTTGCTTCTGCGCTGAGCGCTGCAGGGTTTGTCAGTAGAAGTGCAGAGTTTTACTCTACGGGGATTGCCTGTGTTCTGGTAGAAGTATTGTAACATTTAGCAAGCCTGAGGTTGTTGACTTAATGCAGGCTCCGTGAGAAGGACGCGTACAAAGGCCCTGCTTTCCTTCCCCACAAGCATGTTCCCGGAGGGAAAGGTGACCAACTTACCTTCCCTTTTGCTTCAGCTCTATCACCTTTCCTCAGCATTTAGGAAGCTAAGCAAATGACTGCGATCTGTTTGGGCATGATCCAGAGTCATAATTTAAGGTCCAGGCATGCAAATTTATTATAGTTGGAAGATAATATTTTAAATCATTTCTGGTTTTATGGTGGTTTTTTTTTTTTTTTTCTTCCTAAAGGCAGAGGCAAAATTGCAAACCTGAGACACTGCACACTGCAACTGGCAGAACCCCAGAAACAGAATATCCCATGACCTGGAGAGCACATGTGCCCCTTGATGGCAGAACTCTTTGATACCTAGAGGTCAGCTGGTGTTCTGCTAAAACATGCAGGAACATATTTGTACAAAATAAACTGTTCTTGATTTCTTTACTCAATAATATTTGATTCTTCATTATACATGTGATTACACATATGCTTTCCTGTTCTCCCTCATTTTTAAGAATTACTTAAGAAAATAAGGAAACAAAACAGGTTTTGAAGGACCAGGGTTCAAATTTTTCTGACTTGTGAAAGACATGCAAAAAACTTGCACATTTTAAAAGAACTAGGCTGTACAATAAAAGTCACCAAGTAGAACATCACTTTTAAAAGGTCATGACGTTGAAAGTAAAATGCAAAGAAAAAGTAAAATTTAATAAGAAAGGAAGGAAAAAAACATTGAACTCAAAAGGTTAATAATCCATCCTTTAAACAAAAAAGGCAATCTACTTTTTCTCATTAAAACCTGACACACAGCACTAACTGAGGAGATTATGTTGTGAAAACATACTGCATCGCACGGTAATGCTTGATCGAGATCAGCAATCAGGAGCAAAAAGAAAGCACTGTTTCGTGATTATAATAGCAAATTCTGGAAGACAACCAAATACATCATCTGGTAGCTCAACAGCTGTTACAGCTTGGTAGTAATACCTTGGCATTTGCTATAAGCTATAACTTGAAAAATTGATTTCTCATCTGCCAGAAACAAGAAAATGTTCTCCTTTTAGCATTTCTGAAGTTTCTTTCACTAGAATATCCAGGTATTTGATCCACTTTTTTATTTTGCTCATTTTTTTACCCTTGCTGCTAAACCAATTTTATATCAATTTGATTCAAAAATAAGTGAAGGAAAAATACTGGATGCAACTTAAACAATGTGCAATCAGATAAATCCCATTTTGATGACACAGTGGGTAGCAGATAGCACAAAATATTCCTAATTGTCCTCCTTGCTCTTAAGCACAGCCATGATCAACTAGTCATTATTATACTTCATATCCACCAGAAAAGGGACATTTCCAAAATAAAGTTCAGTACCTTTCCTTGTGTTTTGATGTTAGTTAGGCCTTTTGCTTTCCAAGTCTGTTTTCTTTTCTGCTTTCCAAGCAGTTCACAAGGATGTAGACTGATATAATAATGCTGAGAATTTACAATACTTAACAAACCAAGTCTTTAAATTACTCCTGGGTACAGGATAGGAGGAGGAAAAGGGAAGATGTTTATTGCAATTTTTATAACTATATGAAATCATTACAGCATTTGTTCTGTGTGTTGAGAGGCTCCCTGAAAAGATCAATTTTCTAAGCATACAGTACTTTATTGACCTTAAAGTAAGTATGCATAATAACAAGGACATGGACTATTTAAAATCTTACAGCTTTTCAACTATTCTAGTTATTTTAGGGTTAAGTAAAAGCAATCCATCATAAATATTTTAGATTCTGGCATTCCACTTAGATTTTGAAGTGTCATAAACAATATCTCTCAGAAATCAATATTCACACAGTACATCTATGGGGAAAAGAAACAACATATACACAAAGATGGTATAGGCTATTAAATAGATCTCTACCTTTACGCCTAGTGCAGTTTTCTTGGCCTCTGCTTTTAATCTTGTAGCTCTTAACATAGGCCTGGTTTTCTTATAATCTTGTTTTCCTAGAGTAGAAAAGCATATTTAATGAAAAAGATGCAAAAAGGAAGATAAAGAGTGCCAGCAATTATTTCACTTGAAAAGTCAGATCTAACATTTTAAAAACACCCCACAGTCCAGCACTTCAAGCTGGAGCTACTCTGTAAAACAGGGGCCCAATCTGCGGAACAACGGTCCTTAACACAGACAATGAAACAATAAGAAAGAGACGACAAATCAGTGTAGAACCTATTAATCCAGAGGGACATCAAAATACACGCACAGATAGCCATCCACTAGTGCAGTGTTTATTAAACTGTTTGGTAAGCATCAGACAGCAAATAAGTAGATTAAAGGCGGATGACGTTTTTCCCTCACTTTTCAATCAAAACAAAATTTTCATTATAATTTTTGTTGGTTAGTCATCTCTAATGCATATATAAATGTGTAATACAGGATATTATGGTGAGTGTAAACGTTTCAACATTCTGAACCAGAACATTGTTTGCAAGTATCAGAACTCAGAGACACACAGGTCAGTCCAACTAAGCGCTAATGAAAACATTGCTTCACACCATCTGCTTGTAGAAACATGTTACACAGAGTCTTCTAGAAGGGTCTTAAATGGACTTTTTAAAGTTGCAGGGACACTCTCTTGCAGCCACAAAGAGTGCAGCCAAGTGCTTGATTTCTGAGAGACCATATGAATAGAGTTCAGCAGAGGACATGCAAGTACTTAGAAATGACATAAATCATTAATCTCAACTTAATAATAAAGCATAAACCACTTGATATCTCTCAGGGATATTTTTGCCATCTGAAGGGCCTGTTACTGCTCTACTATGTACTATTAACCATGGCTTCTTTAAGTCAACAGAAGTCAAGGTATATATACAGTCATAAAAGGAGTAGGAGGAAAAGAAGAATCTGTGACAAAACCGCTCAGAGGGGTAGAGCCTCAGTACAACTGCTTCAGCTTTTCAAAAAAGTCCTTTCCATTCACCCCCCATCCCCCCTAATGCATACATGGCTTTTTGTCCTTTTTGCCTATTTCCAAAGCTGAGCTACAATGCTTAAAGCAGAAATCTTTGGCCATTTTTAACCACTAATTTTACCTAGTTTTACATTTAACTTTCATCATTGTTACATTCAAGCAATTTAATCTTTTCTCCAAAGCTGTGCCCAGTAGTTTTGTGCACACAACACTCCCATTTGCTCAACCAGATGCGGTCTTACATTCATAACCAATAGTGCAAGTTTCTCATTTTATGGTCACCTTCACAACTGGGATATTATAGTGCAGTGGTGAAATTCTGAAACATGAATTGGAAAAGTCTTCTCCAGTGATATACTGGAGTCATGGAAACACACCTCTACCTTTGTCCACTCTTTCTATCAGTCTGCTCATACTCAATGCAGAGCTCTTCTCTGTAGCATATTGTGGATGATGAACTTGCATTATGAATTTGCTTTCATTGTATAATCTCTCCTCAGCTCTAGGGATTATATACTGTGAAGGTCTCTGTATTATCCTTTGGTCAGATATTATTCATAAAAGGTCCGAAATAACTTAGAAAATACTCAATGACAAAAGGAAAAATAACTGAAACCATGCCTATTGGAAAAAAAAAAATAAATACATACATATCCAAGGAACTTTCTTTGAGGACAGAGTGAAGAAGAAATGACAGAATGACTATTTATGCCCGATCCTCCAATATATTCATCCAGTCAATGTATCTGATTTGCAGAATAGGTCCACTGCATCATTATTTTTCAGAAGTCAATGATATCTGTTAATAGACTGCATCAGGAGTACAATAATTTTTTTTTTTTTAACATTGGAAAAGATTGGAAGAAACCACAAAAATGCCTAGGTCCTGAGACAAAGCCAGCCACAAAGAGAATGTTTTTCTTCTCCCTAAAGTACTGCAGTTGTACTTGTGCTATGAAATAGTTAAAGAGCTGTCAGTATTTCCATTATAAATGGCAGGAGTTTATAACTCATAAAAATTCACTCCAGGCCGAAATCTGGCACAGATCTACCCCAGCCTTGAATTTTTTTGTTTGTTTGTTGGAAGCCAGACAAAGCCAGCCACAAAGAGAATGTTTTTCTTCTCCCTAAAGTACTGCAGTTGTACTTGTGCTATGAAATAGTTAAAGAGCTGTCAGTATTTCCATTATAAATGGCAGGAGTTTATAACTCATAAAAATTCACTCCAGGCCGAAATCTGGCACAGATCTACCCCAGCCTTGAATTTTTTTGTTTGTTTGTTGGAAGCCAACTTTCAATAAAATGAGGCAGCTGTTCTTACTTACTTGCGAACAAACTATAGAAATTTATCTGAGATGTTTTAAACATGAAAAATACCTTTGTTTAGAAGTATATAACTGACAAGGACTAAGTTCAGTTTCAGTTCTCATAATTCAGGTTTGCTGTTCACCCGTCTGGGGTAAATAAAGCAGGACAGGCAGAGGTTTCCCTCCCTTCCAGTGATGCAAAGGTATTAGATAATGAGAGTGAGAAAGCTTTCTAAGGCCCATTAGGAACGGGAAACAAGTCGGCTACTGACACCCACCCCCTTTTCCTCCCATTGCCCATTCTCCTTCCTCCTCTCCAAGGCTCAGCTGTGAAGGTGACTAGAGCAGGGGTAAATATTGCACAGGAGACGTAGTCTATGAACTAAATCTATGGATAGGACAAAGTCTAGTCGTAGAAAAAGGAAGGCTTATTGGTATTCTTTCCCCTAGTTTCAGACACTCTGGCACAGTTTACTCCAGAATCGTGGCTCTGGCTAAGACTGGATTCTACTTATCTAAAGAATACTTCCAGATTTATATTAAATCTGATATGAACAACTAACCCCCCCTATATAACAAATAGGCTATTTTAATAATGACTCTAGAGCTGGTAGTTCTCCAGATCTATGCACCTGCCATTAATTTACCACTCTCCTTCCTAAATGGGATAGCCAAAAGGAAAAAAAAAAATATGGTAGGGAAACAGTCTGAGTCCACCAAGTGCAAAAGTTTAAAAGGGGCATCTGTGGAGGCCTTTGTAATGAAAACCAGATTCAGCAATTGTACTAAAAGACTCTTAAAACATCTGAACTTTCTGAGGCCTTGGGAAAGACATCTGCACTACAGGACTATAAAGAACTATGAAATGCAAAGCCCCCAACCATGTGAGTACTGATCATTACCACCTGGCAAAGAAGCAGAAATAAATAATAAAGGCTCCCTATGTTCTTTTGGGTTTGCAAACTAAACCAGTTGGAATACGTATATTCACACTCCCAATGTCTTCTAGTTTTATCTCACTCATCCTGCAAGCTTTCTTGTACATTTATCTGTCAGAGTCATCAGCCTAAGCTGTTTCTTCTTCCCAGGAACTGACCGTCAAAGCCAGTTAAGACGGACTCATCAGACAAAGCCCCATTTGTCTGCTTCACCCAATGTCTATTCAAGAGACTGAGTTTTCCTGGGGGAACCTACAAAGGTAAGAAGAAGCCAAAATGATAGCATTGGAAAATTTCCAGACCAAATCTTACTTTTTGTATTACTTAAGCAATATCCTTTCCTCTTTATTTTTATCAATTCATCATCTCATCTCTTCTCTCCAACTCCAGTGTCATCTTTCTCTACATTTTTTTTTATAGAATCATAGAAATAGAAAGGTCTGGGTTGGAAGG
>JMFS01081980.1:0-20094 GCA_000699545.1 Podiceps cristatus
CCCCCCCCCTTTACCCCACTGCTTTGTTAACAAAAAGGTGGTTAAAATAACTGGAATTTTTTTCCCATTACTGCATGACCCCTACACTTCATTCCCGTTAGTGGTCCCAATTAAAGGCATTAAGAGATACCTGTGTTAGAAATTGCCTTATTATGCTACTGTTTTGTTATTTTCTATAAATCAGTGAAATATGAATGAGTTAAAAACATCAAATGAAACTACATGGATATATGAAATTTTCTTTGCTTAAGAGTGGTAGACAAGTCTTTTTGTAGACAAGACTGTGATCTGCCTTTTTATTATGACATAGTGGTATAGATGACATGATTTTTTGAGGGAAAAAAAGGCACTGAACAAAGAGAGCCCCAGACATGAAAAAGAAGGGATCATATGAGCTTGGTCCATTTTAACCAATTAAAGTTGAAGAGAAACTCACTGATCTTCTGTTTTCTGGTATCACAGTGTGAAATAAAAATAACTTACAATATTTTTCTTAAGCATATTACAATTCAGTATTGCTTTCTTTACTAATATAATAGTAAAAAGGCTCTGAATATCAAATTTAATTGTTCTAAATCCAACATGATTAGGAGGATATAATCCACAGCTAGGTGGCTACTATCAGGATTTTTCAAAAATCAAATGGAGGCTCCTGAATGAGAAAACTTCAGAGATGGTAAGAGTTTAAGGCAAGTGATCACCAGGAGATTTGGGTTCCATTGCTGGTTTTGTGACAGATTTTCTGTCACTTTTAGTTTATGTCATTTTAAACTCTCCATATTTCTGTCCCCTTGACATCAAAGGTAAAACTGCATCAATGGAGCTGTGCTGATTTATTCCACCTAGAACGTGTCCCAACTCTTGCCAAACTGGGAAAGTTTTTGTATTATTATTGAAAATACAATTGTGGATGGAGCCTGAAAAAACAGAATATCTGATAGGCTGAAAAAAGTGGTCTCATACTTTCTCAGTCGCCTGATTACTCCATAAGACAGACCGAGACAATCTGCTTTGTAGCAAGCTTCCTCAGGGACACATATGATTAGAAGAGCCTCGTTGTACCATAGCAACAGCAGCCCCCACCTCCCATTGTTTCCCACTCTTAAAGACTGGAAAAAAGAGAGTGATTCATCTGGTGCATGGAGAGAGATTAATATCAAAACCAATATTTGGGTCCCTGCCAATCCTTAAATGTCTGAGCTTCTGCAGGGATGTTTGATCACTGTACATACACTCATACTGACTCTGGATAAAATTAAAGATTTGTAGGAATGTCTCAGATTGCAAAAAGCTCAGGGAGAAACACTGAACTGTGTTGTCCAGTGATTTTACTGGGAGAAAATCCTAAAAGCTCTCTGTAGTCATGCCAAATAGGTGTCTAGCTCTTGTCTAACCAAGACTGGAATCCAGGAAATACACAATCCTCTGCTCGAGTCCCCTGGTAGGCTTGTTCTTCAGGCAGAGATTTAGACAGGTACCACCAGGGTCGTGCTTCTTCAGCTGCAGATGGTATATCCTTATTATTAGGGCTGATCCAGGGTTGGCTTCTGGTTAGATATCCTAATTTGGAGGCGAAGACAAAGCTACTTTTCTTTCTCCTGCACATAGATCTTTGAATCTTGTGGTTAAAAAAAATCTGGAAACTCTATAACCTGAGAGGATGGAACTGTAAAGTTTCTCAACTACCAGGCCGCAGGTAATTCAGAATAAGGAAGACTACTTGTATTAAACTTTTTTCTTGGAAATGTGTTCATGGTGTTGCAAGTACTATCAAAGCAGGAATTTCAGACTTGCTTCAGAGTATGACCAATATAAAGAAAAGTGTTTACTAGGTGCTCTGGTGGGTCATATAGCAGCAAAAAAATAGGTAATTTTAAAGAGTCTTAAATTAAGAACAGACTGTGTTCCTCCCATCTGACAGGCCTCTCATCTATTAGAACTACAGTGGTGATGGCAAGAGTCAAGAAATACTTTCAGGAATTTCTCAGAATTGCAAATATTTTGTCATAATTTAGCATGTCATGATTTCGAAGCATAAGTATATGCTTATTTCAGGAGGAAATGCTGACATCCATTACCGGGAGTGGTATAAACCCTTAGTGTGGTTCTGGATCCTTGTTGGCCTTGCCTATTTTGCTGCTGTCCTCAGTATGATTGGAGACTGGTTAAGGGTCCTGTCCAAGAAGACAAAAGAAGAGGTATGACTAGTAATTTCTCAATGGTTTGTCATTTTATAAGACAGCTTTAAGTGCCTGATTCCTACTTGTCTAAAGAAGGATGCTCCTCTCCAATGCTCAATATTCCCTGTGGTTTACTTCACTGTCTGCCTTTGTCTCCCTTTACTCCACTCACTGCTAAAGATCAGTGAGCTCTGATCTTTAGTTCCTTCACAAAGGAAGGAAAAAAAAGCAGCTGAAGCAACCTAGGTTGTTACACCTCTATCAATACTACCAAATACAAAAAACACATCCATAGGATTACAATTATGGAATAAGAGAGGCCAGCCTTCACTCTGAAACTAGCTACAAAATTGTGATAAAAATTTCACTGTTCTCTCTTTAAAAACTGGAGCTGCATAGGTTTTGAAGACATTAGTTGGCTTGCTTCATTATGAAACAAGAATCTGCCTTTAAACCTGTCCTGCTTTCAGCTAGGATAGAGTTCATTTTCTTCCTAATAGCTGGTATAATGCTGTGTTTTGGATGTAATATGACAATAATGATAACACACTGATGTTTTAGTTGATGCTGAGCAGTGCTTACATGAAGTCAAAGACTTTTCAGCTGACCCAGACTGGCCAAAGGGATATTCCCTACCATATGACTTCATGCTCAATATATAAACTTGAGGGAAGCTGGCTGGGGGGTTGGCTCCTCAGGGACAGGCTGGGCATCTGTCAGTGAGTGGTGAGCAATTGCATTGTGCATCACTTGTTTTCTATATTCTTCTATCATTATTATTATTCTTATTCTCTCTTCCTTTGCTATCTTGTTAAACTGTCTTTATCTCAATTCACAAGTTTTTTTTCTGATTCTCTTCCCTGTCCCACTGGAAGAGGGAGCATGAGCAAGTGGCTGTATGGTGCTTGATTGCTGACTGGGGCTAAACCACAACAAAACCAGGGTTTTATATTGAGTTTTCCCACCTTTCCCTGTGTCAGGAAATATGGTTCTGAATAAGAGTTTAGATTCAGGCCCTATACTGAGTACCATATTATTAAAAATTGAAGAAACTGAGTAGTCATCATCAGGGATAACATGATTAAATTCACTCAGAGCATGCCCTTCATGATTCAAAGACAGTATTGCTAATGCTTCACTCAAATAAGAGCGGAAACTAGAAGACAATTGTCATGCCTCTAGAGCTGACGCATGTTGTGGATGACGATAATACATAATTTCAATTTTTAGAGCAATCTCTTCCTGCATTACTAGCAAAGCTAACCTGGTAGGGTTAGCGAAAGAGCAGGCATAGATAAAGTTTGGCAGAGGGGTACCACTGTTTGTTATTTATGAAGGCATCTGCACTACCTGAGTCCCTGTGCATCTCCATGATAAAGGGGGCTTCACAGAGAGTTTGGCTGTCGGGTTGATCATCAGCAGGCACCTACATGTGGGAATCTGATCTCTCATGGTGAATGTGAGATGCCTGCTGCCACAAGTAATACCGTTCTAAATGGACACCTGCTCATCTGGCCTGAGGAACCAAAGATGACTTCCTTGTGGATCACTAAATGCAGAAACTGAGTTCTGGCTATCGCAGCCCAAGCAAACCATTGACCTTGGTGGGCTCCCACAGACATTGTACTCTGTTCTCTTTTAGCTGAACTTTGGAAAAGGCCTATGTTGACTGAGATACTGCTTGGTCATTTATCTCCTTTTTTCTCATTTTAGAAGAAATATTTATTCAATACAGCAGCCATGTAGGTGCACTGTTTTTAGACATTATTCTGCTCTCAGGTGCAAAGGAGTAAACCAGAGCAAAGCAGTGAGATGTTTAAGGACATGCTCATGGTGCACACAGAACATGCATTGCTGACTCCTCCAACTGCCTTGAGAGGGTGATATTTGGACAGTTATGCAATGGAAGCCTCCATTAAAGACAGCTACATTCCTCCCTGAGAATGAATCCTAGACTGGATCAGGCAGAGGTCCACTTGAAATTATCTAATAGGTATTTCCAACATTAATTGCCCTGTGGCTCTGTGTCACTGAACAGAACCTTCAGTGACTGAACAGCTCCAACCATGAGCAATATGGGAAATACATTACTGTAATGCTACACTAGTTGTTGTGCTGTTCTGAAGCATATTGGTACAACTATGTGATTAACTTTGCTCACTCCAGACCATCTACCACTGACATTGTAAGTCAGGAATTAACCACGGAGTGATTAGCATGAACATCTCCCGTGATGTAACACAGCTATAAAGCGTGCAGGGTGACAAAATGTGAAACAGGCAGACAATTATATGCTGCACAAGCCATTAGTTAGTCACTAGTTGATGTGTTTAGAGCTTGCCCAGTTTAGCCACTTTGCTGCTGAAGTTTGGGTTCAGATGGATGCACTGGAACTGTGACTTACCTCCAATTCTACACCAGAAAAGAAAGTGCTTAGGCTACTCTTCCATAGGAAAGACTGTCATTTCTTTTTTTCTTTTTCTTTTTCTTCTTCTTTTTTTTTTTTTTTTTTAAATTTTTTTATTTTGTATTGTGTGCTCTTTCTTGTTGTAAAGGTTGGAGAAATAAAAGCCCATGCAGCTGAGTGGAAAGCGAATGTAACGGCTGAGTTCAGAGAGACGCGGAGGCGGCTCAGCGTGGAGATCCACGACAAACTTCAGCGGGCAGCCACCATCCGGAGCATGGAGCGCAGGCGCCTGGGCCTGGACCAGCGAGCCCACTCCTTAGACATGCTCTCTCCAGAGAAGCGCTCTGTCTTTACTGCCTTGGAAACAGGACGCTTCAAGGCTTCATCTCAGGAAAGCATCAACAACAGGCCTAACAACCTGCGCCTTAAAGGGTCAGACCAGCTCAACAAGCATGGGCAGGGGGCATCCGAGGACAACATCATTAACAAGTTTGGATCATCTGCTAAGATGACCAAAAGGAAAAACAAAGACCTCAAAAAGACCATACCTGAGGATGTGCGTAAAATTTACGAGACCTTCCGAAACTACTCCTTGGATGAAGAAAAAAAGGAAGAGGAGACAGAGAAGATGTGTAATTCTGAGAACTCTTCTAGCACTGCAGTCCTGACCAACTGCATCCAGCAGCACTCAGACCTGGAGAATGGAGTGATCCCCAATGAAACCAAAGAAAGGGAACATGAAAACAAAGCATTACTTGAAGACAGAAATTAAATGTAAAAGATGCTTGACTTGAATTAACAATGTTAGTGTTTTTATATACATATATATATCGAGACACGTGCCTTATACAGACTCCTTATTCAGTCTGAATTATATAGCATCGAAGAATATTTCACTGTGCCATAAAGACTCCAGCTTGCTCTGCCAAAACAATTCAGGAACACAGCACCGCAGAATGGCAACAGAAAGCTACGCACATGGAAATTTCAGCCTGTATAAGATTACCAGGGCAAGAACAAAGGAAGAGACTGAACCATGGCAATATCACCAGAGTGCTCCTACCATGGCATAACATTAGACAAAGGGCAGCTATGTAAGAAGAGACTTTGAAAGGGATGAAAAAGAGTATCTTTGCAATGAAGTATGCATTCATAAAGCCTTCCCCTGGTGATTAAAAGAGGAGAAATGATTGGAGTGAACTGGAAACTTTCAGTAAGGCTTAGTTTACATTTTGGCACGTGATCCAAGCTAGGGTGTGGTTTTTGGTTTTTTTTTTTTGTTTTGTTTTTTTTTTCCAGTTTTGAATCAGATGCATTACCTTTATAAACTCCAAAATAATGTCCATGGACAGAGCTACCAGCTGGGTGCTGGTTTGAAAAATCAAAACAGACATATTTAAGGGTCGGATTGCTCTTTTCATTAAAAAAGAAAAGAAAAGAAGAAAAATAACTCTGTGGGTATTTATCTTAACCAGTGACAAAAAAAAAAAAAGGATTTTTTTTTCTCATGTAGGAAATATTCAACGTAAACTCAGAGCAAAGAAGTGCATATGAAGAAAATGCAACATCTTGTGCTATGTTGTTTAAAAGAAGAGAAACATTAATTGAATTATATTTGGCTAGGTGTATAAAACAGTGGGACAGCTGTTTTTTTAAAAATAATTTCTCATTCACACTTTCTACTGCTGAAAAAAACCCTTCAATTTTAATGCTGTAAAACTATGAAGACAGAAGGAAAGCTATAGCTTTTGCATGTCAGCAAACTGCTGTTCTCTGTAGCTGAATCTGAATTTTTAAAAACAGACATAAGAGCATATATGCTATTCAAATGAGGGCCAGGGCAACTATAGAATCTCAGGGCTCTCTACCCATTTTGCTGGGTTTGGGTTTAGACATGAGCTGCAGTCATAATCTCAGAAAAGAAAAATAAAAAAAAGTTTTTAGAAAAGAAGTTGAGAAAAATAGGGTGGTAATCTTTTAAGTGCTTATAGCTTTAAGTGCCATTAATGCTATCATATTTTGTAACTTTTTAAACAAGTATTTTGAATTATTTGTTTTATTTCCTTTCAGGTACTATCTTTGTTTGACATTTGCTATCTCTTTTCTTGATAAGTCTAAAGGTGAGCTCTCTGCATTTCTAGACTGAAATGAAAAGTAACCAAACTGTGGGCATTTTAAAAAAAAATATTTTTTGGTGTCTGGATATACAGATATAAGAAATACAAATGTTTCTAGACTTCACAGTAAATATTCAAAGAAAAGGCTGCAAAATAATTAATGGAAATTGCAAAACCCACTAAATTTCGGTAGCCTTAGCCTGCGGGCTGCTGTTTGCCATTGCATACAGAAGATTTTGCATGCTGGGAATGAGATACACATGACTGCACCAGCAATGCTTTCCCTGCGCCTTCACAAAATCCTAAATATCCTGCAATTCACACTCTAGGCTTACAGGTAAAGTAAGCATGGATGCAGATGGCACAGACATACCGAGTCTTACAAGCTAGTCAAACATAGAGACTCTCGCAGGTCCCTCAGGCAGAGACTTTTGGACTTGCATGCCCATGTCTGCAGACACAAAAATGCACGCTTCATTTTCTGTGATAGTTTCTGAGATTTTATGCACAATGAGCCGACTCCAAATCTAACTGATCACTGGAATACATGATCGCCATGGCTATGAATAGAAGCATGGCAATGCAGATGCAAATTTTGAGTATGCATATTTGCATGTCTAATTGTCTGCACAGTTTGCAGGAGAGAGCCAAATACCACTAGTGCAGAGGGGGAAAGAAGTTCTTAGTATGTTCTGTCTGCTGGTTCACTTCACTTGAAATATTATATCCTCTTTCTAATTTCATTATCTGTCTGGAAATTAAGGACAAAAAAACAATGATTGAAAAATTTCAAGTCATTTGGGATTGCTTTAACTCCAACAGAAATTGAATTCTGCTGAGTTCACCAATGAATCTCTTAAGGTGCAGGGCTGTGCTCTGGCTTTAGCGTACTGGTGGCAGGGCAGTAAGTCCAGTCCCCAGGGAAGGTTTCATCTGACTCAGGAGCTGCCGTGGCTCCTGGAGGCTGTTGTGCCACACAGCCCTGTGCTCTGCTCCACAATGATGCAGGTGGCAGCTTGTGCCAGTCCTCAGATCCCGAGCTCAAGCTGCAGGCTGACACCAGCAGCAGGTCTGTTTAAGCATGGGAATCCTTTAGCCCTCCTGTTGCCCCTGGTTTTGGGCAGGCCTGGATGAAGTCCAGCCTCTTGTGCCACACGTGAGCAAATCTGCTGAAGTCTCACTGAGAAATACAGTGAATCATGTTGTGCTAATTCTGTAGTGCCAGGATAAATGAAGCGTACTTGGATGTACTAACATTTTACGTAGTTGAGATCTGGGGTTTTACTGTGGCCTGGTGGGAAGTTAGGAGCAAAAGATACAATTTAGATTTGAATTCCAAACAAGGTTCAGAAGAGCTCAGCCATGCCAGTTGGGTTCTGGGAATTAAAAGTACTGCCTGGTTACACCGTCCTGCGCTTTGCTTGTATGAAGGATCAGGTACACGAAAGCATCTCATCTGACTCTGAAGGCATGTAATACATACAGATCATGCTAACAATTCTCCTCTCATAGAGGACAACTCAGCTTGTGTTTTCCTACAGCTTTCAGCTCTTCAGTCCCGCTTTCTACTCTCTTGTGCAGGAGAATTCTGGCATGCTCTTTTGGGGATCCTCCTGAACCATTAACCGTCACTGATCTTGTGCAGATTTTGCATGAGTGGTTTTGAAAAGGTTTGTAACTTCATCCATGTGGCAGTCTGTGAATTTCATTACTCTTTAATAGGGAACGTTATTTCTAATAAATGCTATTAGAAATAATAATAAATAAAACCCGCAGTGATTTATATTCATGAAATCTGAATTTGGTTGTTGCTGTGAAATTGTAAATCATCAGAGCTTCTGCTGTCTGGCTTTATGATGTCTCTAGTACAAGTCTGCTTCCTCCAAAGCCATTATTTGGCTATGCCAGAGACTTCCTGCAAAATTCTCTAACCCACAATAAATGAAAATATGTCTGTGAGTTCAGGGTATTAAAAGCCCTGTCCCTGAAAAACCTGCATTTTCCTGAAGAATTTGTGTTTATGCTGTACATGGGCTTTTTGTTCGCCAGCTTTGTTTTTCTCAGGGGCTTGTGTGTTGTCAGGTAGCATGATGTCTGCTAGTCTCACTTTTCCCATCATCCACTAAAAATACATAAAAGGCAAAGACCAAGCTTTATGTTACGTTGCGTACTAACCTAGA
Source organism: Podiceps cristatus (assembly GCA_000699545.1). Lineage (NCBI taxonomy): Eukaryota > Metazoa > Chordata > Aves > Podicipediformes > Podicipedidae > Podiceps > Podiceps cristatus. The sequence continues at coordinate 8,885 of JMFS01081980.1, forward strand.
ACAAGAAGTCTTCTACTAAACAGATATGGATTTAAAAGGTGATTTGGAACTGCTTCAGTCCTTCACATATGTCTATCTGTTCTGAACTATGTTTGTCTAATCTAAGGCCAAAAGCTGCCCCCACCAAGTCAGTGCAGTAAAGTTGGGCTAACTTGTTATTTTTAAGCTTTTTAGAGAAAACACCTGCTGTTTTAGCTCATCTCTAGAGTGCCATTTACACTTACTGGGACGGCATTCTATCAATACTAAATACAAATAAGCCTAGCTTCAGAAACAGTTCCCTAGGCAATTAAATATCAATGAAAACACAAATGCAAATCAACACAGATCTGTGAAACTTAAATAAAGGCTTGTAGATTAATGTCTGAAACTAGTTGCTTGAAATATATCATCAAAACAATGCAGATCTGAAGCAGATCTGAAAATTCCTTTAGGTTGCCTAATTCTTCCCGAGGTCCCCATCTCCTTTGCTACCAGTAGCAGTTACCCTCCTTAGTACTGTTGCTGATCTGGACCGTATTTTTTTTGTCCTACCAGTGCAACTGAAGTACATAACAATGTTAGACTCTGTTGATTCAGGCTGTTGAAATCAAACGCTGAGGAAGCAGTTGTGAAAGCTCATTTGGGGGTGTCCTGATGTAGCCAGCACATGCTCAGCGAGCTGGATCATGCCAGGCTGAGTGGGTCACTCAAAAGGCAGGTCTCACCCACAAGAATGGTGAGTTCTCAGGAACCGGTTGAAAAAAGGCCCCATATGAACATGTGCACATGCTCACCCTTCACATGGCACGTGGAATTGGTTCCTGCACAGAGGTTGAGCGGTGATGCCCCCCCCAACCATGCAGGCAGATATGAACAACTGCGCTCCCTCACCTCTGCTTACAGGTCGTGTCTGAGCTGAGTCTGATCGCCAGGACATACCAGTGCCGATGCTTCCGGGGGAAAGTGGACAGCAGGTGGCCTTTTGAGGCAAACAGGATCTGCTTTCCTTGGCTGAACTCCTTGAGAGCAAAACACAGACAGGTGATACTTGGCATGTGAAAGAGAATATTTTAGTCTCCCAAATGTATTCCACCCCCACACACTTTTTTCCTTGTGAGAGCTGAGTGCTTAAAGAGGAAAGCTTACGGTGCCTATTGTGAGACGTAAGCCAAACATACCAGCTTTCAGCCTACCATTTACCAGTTTCTCAGATCCTAGAGTCATGTAGTAGCTATAATTAGAAAAAGGCAGGGTCTGGATCACAGATTCACAAAAATTTATTCAGGCCAGTATTCCAAAATAGTTTTAGACTGATTTTTTTCAAGCTCTAATAGAATTTGAGCTGGACCTTGTGGTCAGAGCTGAGAAACCATGATTAGCCATTTTCAGCCTTGCATTTGAAAAAAAAAAAAAAAACAACTTTCTTAAAATTTGGGGAAACATTTCAGTGGGACGCTGATCTACTATTTTTCCTGATTAACTTCAAATTATAGTATAAGTAATCAGTAAATCCACTTGCAAGGATGTTCTATCTACTCTCTTGTCTCTGTTCTTCTTTCTCTCTCTCTCTCTGTAAGATTTTATGGTGCTTTAGAAAGGCATTTTCAGAAAAGGGACAATTTCATAAACGTCATTACCAGGGTACAGAGCAGGATGTGCTTGTACCATCTTGATAAGTTTTGCTGCTATTGTCTTTATTTTATGATGTAATGTTTTACAAAGATGGAAAAAAAAATTGCAACAAAGACCTTCTGGATGATGAAAATGGTTGTCGTGTTGTTTTTTTCTCTCTCTGTTGTCCTATCATCCAGCAAAGGCAAAGAAGCTCTAATTAATCTTCCCTTTTGCGTGTCCCTGTGGAAAACGGCGCATTCCTGGTAATCTCACCGATGCTGGATCTTTGTGCTTGTTTTTGCCCTTCCTACCTTTTCTCTTGGGTTGACAATCCAGATTGCAGTGTTTTCTGGGTCTCTGATTTGGGAATTGGTGGTCCTGGGCTGGTTTCAAAAGAGAGACACAAACTTCCAGCCATATCTGTACTCAGCTGTGTTTCTGTACCTGATGACCAGTCAGTAGGGAAGCAAGATGCAGAGCTTCGAGGAGGCTCTGTCTTTCTTTCCTAGTCTCTCTCCACAGAAATTATTTGCCAGGATGTCTGGAAAAAAATCTAATGGAGAGAGGAGGGAGGAAGTGAAGCTTTTTGACCTTGGGAAGCACAGACACGGCTTGAGTTCTCTTTTACAGTGAATTATTTTGTCTTTTTGCAACTTTTTTGGTGTCTTCATGTTGACTACCTTCTATGTGAGGCCTCAGTTTCCCCTGCTGCCTTGTTATCTTTCTATCAACTTGGGAAACTGCAACCCAGGCCAGTCATAGTACAATAGTACACTCACAGAGGATGCAAACTCTTGAATTATTGTTCCTTTGTCAGCAAATGGGGGTGACAAAAAATTCCTGCAAGCATGGTTGATACTTCTGTATAGTGTATATAGAGATCCCTCATGGCTGAGCCTTCCCTTGACTCTGAAGAAAATTAAAAAAAAAAAAAAAAAAGAAAAAAACCCTTCTCCAGACTGAGCAAAAACCCTCCCATTTTTGTGCTGCTCTTTATATGCTGTTTATGCTAGAGTCCATACCGGTTCATGCTACTTATTGTGTATTAATTGTGTAAGTTAAGATATATTTCTCCAAAGCCTAACACCTATTTCCAAATTATCTCTCTTCCCCTATGAGCATGTGTCTCTTAATTGGACCTGCTTTAGCTACTCTGTACCACTCTTGCTTTTTCCTTGCAAATATGGTTATTTGCATTTTCTAGTTTATGCACATTCTATTCTGCTTGCCCACTTCATTGCCATTTCCAGGGCGTGCCCTTATCTAGCTACAGCTGTTTGCAATGACTTTGTGACCTATTGCTTGGGATACTTTGCTTTTAGAGTCCTCCAGCAAACTGATCTATTTAGCCAGCTGACCCAAATAACTGTTCCTAGAGGTGATTGAGAAAGGCAATGAAAAAAACCCCAAAAGTGTGGATGTGTGACAAGTCATGAAATACTTTTTTTCCACTCCAAAATCAGGATACAGGATGCTGAGGGTTGCACCAAGATTCTTGCTGAAACATGATTTTCTCAGTACAGTCTGCTGTTTTGCATAACACCAAATATTTTTGAAACAAATTGTTACATGGTGGCAAAAAGATTAAAGTTGCATTAAAAAATAATAAATTTAGAACTGACATACTAAAACCAAGTGGTGCAGAAAGGAGGATGCACACAGATTTCACAGCACTTTACTTGGCTGGCAGGTGTCAAGCTGCTTTCTGGCAAAGCTTAAGATCATTTCCGTGGAGGATACTGGAGACTTTCTGCAGCGTAGGAGATTGCCTCTGGATCATCCCTTCCCTCCCTTCTGGCACAAGGTGCTGCTGATGTTCTTCTTCATGGTGCTCTCTTGATGGTGGCATTTCTTGGGCAGAGACCTCTGTTCTCTTTTGGGAAAATGTCATTACTGAACCAAATTTAAACAGGATGGATGGACACCATAGGTTTGACTTGAAGCAGTTAGCTAAATAGACCCAAGCCATTATTTCCTTCTAAGTATTATTATATAACTAAGAGGAATAAAGCAGTAAAATAAGGTTGCATGATGTGCCATAGCATGTTGGCACTGTGGGTCTTGGTCATCCACATGAAGAGCTTGTTTATGATATCCACTCTATTAAACTGCACCGCAACGTGCTGAATAGGCTAATTGGTGGGGATCCAAAAAAAGAAGGGTATAAAATAAGCAAAATTATCCTACTTTTTAGCAGAAATCTGAATATCTCTTGAAGCGAACAATCGATTTCCATGTTCAACCAAAAGCAGGAAAAATATGAATATTGTCATTCCCAGGAAAAACAAACAAACAAACAACAAAAATTCCAGATCAAAACCTTTTCCCTAAGTCACTATCTCACGGAGCATATCTGGGCTTCTGTGCATTTCATGCTTTTGCAGGTGGCATCAATGAAAATAAAGACATTCACGCTACATTGTGCTGTTAACCTTTCAGAGCTAATCCAGCAAGGAGGAAGTCAGCTGGCTATTAATCCCTTGTGTGCACTACGTACAGATCTGAGAGTCGCAAGTTAATTGCTTCCCCTTGCATGAATAGCTGGGCAGAAAAAGAGACACAGAAAATTCCACAAAGGACAGAGTTTGGCTTGCAGATCTCTTCTTTCTATGAGGATTTGTGGGAAAGAAAGTACATAGCATGTTCCAGATCACGAGCTGGGAAGAGAAGGATTGAAAAAGAAAGAAAACAGCACATAAACTGAGGCTGTTTTGCAAAGTCATTAAAGACGGACAGGGACCTCATGAGGTCATTTTTATGATGTCACATTACAGACCTGGGGGTGACTCTCAGATGTTGCAGTAGGTAGAACAAAAGCTCGGGCAATCCTTGCCGCATCGGTTACAGCGTGTTGAGAGGCTGGAGCCAGGCTAAGCGATACTCCTCCACAGTGTGAATGCAGCGGCAGGCTTTTGAGGGATTAAGCACAAACGATGACTGTGTGTTTTGTGACAAGGGAAATAAGCACTTTCTGAGTAACAACAAGATTTCCAGTGAGCCTTAGGTGCAGAAAGATACAAGTTGTGCTGGCAGATTTACACTGAAGTGTTTAATCCTCCAGCTGCGGGGGTCTCAAAGACAACAGCCTACTCAGCTCTTCAGCCCGGACTCATTCCTAGAGCAGGTCCATCTTGAAGGGAATGCCTGCTGTGCTGTGAAGCCAATTACATTGTTTATTTCCATTTCTCATTCTGATGTAGCTCAATGCGATAAACTAAACATAGTTTGTCAGGTTAAAAAAAACCCCAAAACACACAGCCCACAAAATACCCAACAAAAAAACTTATAGGCTGCAATTGTCACCTTTTACCTTTGAACTGGGAACAGCTGAACTCATCACAGCTGCCTGCTGAGAATGATTTATAACAAACAGCATAGTCTTGCTGTTGAGGGAAGGTGTATGACTGGATTTTTCATGGGAAGGAAACACACACTCGAAAATAAATTTTTACTATCTCACCCTGCAAACACGAATTCCTTTTTCATCAGGAAGTTATTTTGTCTTTCACAGCTTAACAAGAGCTTTAAGCAAGTAGTTTAATTTCTGCTTTTCATCGCTTAAGTTTCCTGCCTTGCTACGTCTGCTCTGATCTATTAAGATTGGTGGTTTCCTCTGGGTAGGCTGGACTTCCCTCACTCAGGCTGAGCACTAATGAATTAGCCAAGCCCACTTGCAATCCTGCATGAAGCAATCTGATCTCATTAGCTCTTATTTGGCAGTTCCCAAACAAGCCAAATTAATGCAACAGCAAAACAGGTTCAGGCTGTGCTTGGCAATTTCTCTTGCCCATCAAACCCTCCCTGGTTTTCCTGTTCCTGCTTGTCTGCTCCTCATTAACACCAGTAGCAAGGGGCCCATCTACGGTAAATTTAATCTAAGCTCTCTGCAAGATAGTTGCTGATGTATGTTTTTTCCTGTGTGAGGGGAAGCTGTGAAGGCCAAGGACACGGGGTTTCTTTCTATGATGGTCTATGATTTGTGGTCTGGAGGCTGTTTTTTTAAGCAATGACCATCTCACCCACTGCGTGGATCTCTGTCTGTGTGTCGGTCTAGACAGACTTATCTGGTATTGACATGTATAGTAAATACCCATCAAGCATCTAGATTAGGGGAAAATTAGTACATTGGGGATGCCCTTAAGTGCTGGAAAAATGCTTCAAAGAAACATAGTGTTGTATGTGCTCTGTGTGTGCTGGTATTGCTTAGTTATTTAGTCAGTTTACTGGTCATTTTGTACTAAGAATTAGAGAAGACTTACAGGTGCTTATGGACCCAAGAAAAGCACTTTGTTTAACAGCCCTGCAAGCTTTGGAAGGGAAAACAGACTTGTAGAGAGAACCTGCAGACTCTTTGGAGGAGGTTTCCATGTCCATTAATGTGGTCATTAATAGCTTGTGTCGCGTTCAATATGTATCCGGAGTCCAGAAGGTCAGAAAACATTGGTTGAAGCGTCAGCCTGTTAAGCAGTAAACTGATACGTCAGTGTCCTTTGGCTAGGCAGAGATTTGAACGTGTGTTGGCTATGAAACAGGTGGATGTTCAGACACTGCAGTGCTGACATTAAATGAGAAACAGTGCAGAGTAGGCAGATGTGGGGTTTTTTCTTCTACTGTGTCAGAGGTTCTTCTCCTTTGGCATCTCTGGTCCATTTAGAGGGCAGAAATGCCCACTTTGTTTCTGAGTATTTTAATCACCATAATGACCACAGTCTTGCATTGTTTTTTGTTTTGTTTTGTTTTTTTTTCTTTGCAACAAAAATTCCATTATTTCTTGACAGGTACTAGGAATAGTTTTCCAGAGAGGTCAACTCTGCTAAAGAATAAGTTTTGGGGTGTTTTTTAATTGTTTTTATTTTTATGTTTTTCAATTTTAGGAAAGGAAAATGGGAGTGGACTGGATTAAGGGATACTCTGGATCAGACTTTAAACAGGGGTTTTCATCAAGCATTAGGTGCAAAATTGCACAAGGCTGGCAAATTACAATGAAAAAACCTTGGTCCCTGAGCTAAGACAAACTGGAAGAGATGAAATTTTGGTAAAACTGGAGCTCAAAATTACTGATCTTTCAGTTTAAAGGTAAACTCTGGAAGACAAACAGGTAATTTGGGGGAGGGGTCAAACCAAAAGGAAATGTTATCATCTCAGTGAAATACAAAAGCAGTAAAAACTCCTGCCATTCAGTTTGCATTTAATATCTTTTCAACATGAACAAAAATGTCACATTTTCATTTAATATGGCCTTTTTCTTGAAAGTTAAAGGAGCCATCTATTACTTCAAGGGAAAAAATATGGCTTACAAAGTGAAAAAACAGTTTGTTGCTCTTTTTTTTTGTTTTGTTTTGTTTTTTTTTACTTCCAGAAATATAAATCTACATATTGTTCAACTGAATTTGGTTTGTCAACAGAAATGAAGAGTCAAACGGTTTAGCCAGCAGGAGGCATATATGGTTCAAACAGGAGAGGACTGCTTCTTTCTTGTTGTACACCAAATCTGTGAGCAGTGCTGAAGCCTGCTTTCACCAGCGTGCATTTAACAAAATCACTAGAAAAGACAAGCTAGTGTTTGAGAAACTTCTTTTCCCGATAGCAGTTTAATGTAAAGATCCAATCTTCATGTGAGCAGCCAATGTTAAGGTAAGGGGACACGGGAAATCTTAACCATTTAAATTATTTTGGTAGCACAGTAAATTCTAACTGATTATTAACTTCAGCTCTAGGCAGAGGATGTTTTCCTCCTTGAGATACTTGTTTCAGCTTCATATTTAATGTACTGCATTGTATTTTAATAGTCACAGAATTCCCACAAAGCACTAAGAAGACGGGAAAATGGGAAGTGTAGGACACATTGTAGTGGTGTTAGTGACATGATGATTAATATTTATTTACATTTTGGTTTGTTTCTTTTTTTTTTTTTTTTTTTTTTTTTTTTGATGAAACACTTCTGTGACAGATCTCATGTGTCAGGAAATGAAAATTAAATTCTTGTCACAAATACTTAGGAAATACCATTATTCCTACTTTATAGCATAGGAAATGAACTATCTGAGGTTACACAGAAACCTGTGCCCGAGCCAGCGTTTTAACTGTGACTTGATACTACATGCTCCAGTAGCAGGCCGGCCTTCCTCTCTTGATTGGACCATGACTTTCTCATAGGTGGAACTTCCATGTAAATAAACTGCTAGATTAAATTTTGTTAGTACTACATGTACTATTCTTGGTTTTGGTTGGGTTTTTGTTTTGTTTTGTGGTTGTTGGTTTGTGTTTGGTTTTTTGTTTGTTTGCTTGTTTGTTTTAAATTAATTGTTAAATTTGTAGTCAGGCACTCACAAAACTAGGAAATACCAGAATTAAGATTGTCCATGCACCTTAATTCCTCTTATGTCTACTTTATGAGACAATCTTTGATTTAAGCCATCACGTATTTGTCATGGGGTTTCTGCCTCATGTCATGTTCTGTGCTGTGCTCAATTATTGAGTATTTTACCTTTTCCTTATTGTTCACTGTATAAACCCTGTGCTTATTTACTGCAAACTGTTCCACCCGTGCTCTGTAGATTAATAGTTTCTTAGGGGCTTCTTGATAGCATTAATCAGTACTGTATCTGGAATGATTCACAAGTATTAACAGCCCTTTTTTTGGTGCTACAGGGTGGTAAGGCAGTGATATTCCTCCACTCTAACAGAGGGGAGGATGAAGTACAAAGAGTGTCTCTCCATTAATGCTATGGGTTCAGTCTGGGGAGTTGGGAAACTGAGATTTTTCTCTAGTACTATATGTAGCACTTCAGAGTGTGGGATATAAAGATCCAGCAAATGAGCCCTAGAGATAAGCATCCAGAAAAATGAGGATGAAACAGATTCTGATCAGCTTAGAAAATCCTGGTTATGTGATATATTCAGCATTTCCAAGCAGAGGTAAAAGAAAGAATCCAGTTTGCTATTGTGGCATTTAATTTCCTAAACTAAGAGACCTCTTATAGCTTCTGCATCAGAGATTTTGAAGACAACAGTTTACTACTTCATGGCTCTGATTCATCCCTAAGACTGTTGTGTGGCCCAAATAAGATGCACCTCTCTCAAGCTTTGGAGAAGATTGTGCCATGTTTCTTTCTTTTCCATTTCTCATTTTCTCAGGTCCTCTGTCTCCTTATAGTGGCTACTTCCCTTCCTCAAGGGGGAGGAACAATATTTTCAATACTATCTTTTCCTGCTTTCAAGAGTAAGCTTTTTTTTCTGCTCCTTAAATCAGGGCACTTTTCATATGGAAGGAAAGAAAAAGGTCTCCATATCACATCCTGAACGGACACAAAATGCTTGAGGAATGAGATTTGAGACTTACCCTTTCCTGCATTCTACATGGAAGCTAGTTTTAGGTTAGGCATCAAAAGTGTTAGATATTATAGCATCAACCTTTTAGATGCCAGAGAGAGTTACTGGATTTGTCCTGAAGTTCTTTCCAAGTTCCAAGAAGAACTTCAGATAAAAAGGCCTGATCATCTTGACCCATGTCAGAGCACCGGGACAAGAGGAATATCAGTGCCTGAAGATACTAATTCATCTGAAGATTCTAAGAAGGAAATACAGCACATAGAGTTTGCAAAAAATTGCTGTGCTCTCACACTTGAAAACCAGTAGCATAAGGCATATTTCCCTGGAATGAGAGTGAACTCTTGGTGATGTATTGTGAATATCTGGCCTTTTTGTGCCCTGGTTGTATGGCATACTGATGATTTCTTTTCAGGCTGGGAGGAAAAGTGACACATACATAGATGAGACACTGGATGTCTCATAAAATGCTTTGTGCCTGCAGTTCAATTTAAATCCTTGTATAGGATCTTAAATTTGTAATAGATAATTCATTATTAATGGAATGCAAAAAACTCCACAGACTTGTCATGTTTGCAAGTTAATCAAAAGCTCAATAATAAATAAAAAAAAAAAAAAAAGGGGCAGCTTTCCAGTTAAAGTATTCAGGAAGTCATGGGGATTCAGATTTCTAAAAGGACATTTAAGTGGGCATCTATATGAAGCCATGAAGATCAGCTTCAGGAATGGCACGGTTTGCTCTCCTCTCTCTCTTCAAGCAGAACTTTCTTTTTGGCTTTGCAACTAGACAGCAGCATGATTCTCCTCCGCCCCCCGAAGTGTTTCACAAGTTGGTCACAAACTTTGAGTTACCCTTTGATCAAAGGTGGAAATGGTGGCTCAGTTTTGGAACTGCCTGTTGAACTCCCTTCCTCATGGTGAATGCACTGAGTCCTCGGATTTCTTAACATTTTGTTTCCACTTTTGTTACCACCTCCATCCTTTCATGACTGCCCCTTTGTGTCCTGCAAAGGCTAGCAGAATTGATGAAGTAACTGAGAAGCAAGTGAGTAGTTAGCAAGAGTGGTCTTGAAATAGGACCTTTCTCCAGACAGTCCTACTATACAAGTGCCCAGTCTCTTTTTTTGCCAACAAGTTTTCTCTTTTTCCCTGCCAAGTAAAGTATTTTTTGCAGGACTCTCTCTCTCTTTTTTTTTTTTTTTTTTCCCTTTTTTATTCTCCTCTGCCCCCCCTCCTTCCCACTGCCCCCGAGTATTTGCAATATCAGATGTTACCGACGCAGAGTGAAAGTGATCCTTTCAGCTTTTGCCATCTGGTGAACCTGACACAGAAGCTGAGGGATTTATTGGTTTTGGTACAAGACACGGAGGCTCTTCTGCTTGGTTTCTCATGGACAGTTGCCCTGGAAAGGGGAAAAGAACATGAGCTCCTGGCAGAAGAGAGGATTACAGTATGGTACAAGAAGTGCCCTTCCAAGTTGATCTGGCCGGTCACGCTGGTGGAGCTAGGGAGCGGGCTCTCCAGTGCACTGCAGTATCTCTTCTGCTGCGGCTCTCTTGTCCTGAGCAAATGTCCATGGAACAATCCTGCAGGAAGTGGGGACCTTCACAGTTGTCTCCCATGCTGTCCTTTTATACATAGTTTAGAGCTTTCTGGATAGTACACCTCCCTCTAAGCTTGCTATTCAAAGCTCTCCCGAAAGCCCATTCTATGAACTAGACCCAGCCATCTTCATCCCTCCCAGAGAAGTCCTTTATGACGATACACCCTTATGGCAACAGGTTTACTTGGAACAGCAGTCTCCCTTTCTTTTTCTCCATTTCTTTTTCTCCCTTAATGTCATTATTTGATAAGTTCAGATGGACTTAACACAATATCTTTTCTGCTGTTTGTTCTACAGAGGAAGAAAAATTGTGTCGAGGTCCTGTAGAAGGTATCTTTCTCTTCCGAATCAATTCCAGAGATCTCAGTGAGAACTGCATTTGGTTTACACTTTTGTAATCTGCAGTAAAAGCTTTCAGTAGTTCAGCAACATTTTGCTTTGAAACTGGAAATCTACTGCTTGGCCACATTTATACTTCATTGTATTTCCTTCTATTTGTACATAATTCTTTCTAAATATAGTGGCAATCTGTTTTTCTTTAGTGCATCTCTTCCTTTATGGACTGTGATCAGTTCTACTTATGTTGTGGTTTTGTTTTTGTTTTGCTTTGGGGTTTTTGGGTTTTTTGTTTGTTTGGTTTTTTTTACTTACAACAAAAATAGAATAGAATCATAGAATCGCT
>KL275397.1:1912-16476 GCA_000699545.1 Podiceps cristatus
AAGCATATTGTACGTTTTCAGTGCTTTACAAAATAGATCTCCATAACAACCTCCATCCTAGGAGAAAGAAAGGGGTGGGGGGGTGGGGGGGAAAGAGGCAACAGCATATTTTTTTCCTTTCTTTTCTCTGCTAAAACAATGTTAGGGAACAGAATTTTCAGCATGAGCCTGTACAAAAAGGACAATATATAAACAGTAATTGTTTGTCACAAATGATAATCTTTTACCCAAGGAAATGAATAATCTAAATGCTTTATTTCAAATAAGTAATTATGGAAAGTGATCATTATTTTGGAGAGCCTTGGTCCATGAAATGATGGTAAATTGGGAAGAATGAGTGATTTGCTTTAAACTGGAAACATAAATTTTGGCACCAAACAACGCATATTCTACAAATTACATTAACTGTGGTATTAAAATTGTTAGTATTTTTGACCTTTTTTTGGCAGTAGCCATACTAGACAAATAAATTAATTGGGAGGCACAACAGAAATAAGACTTCTGAGGGGTCAAAAGGATAATAAAGTATCTCCCACTTCAAAATAATGATTAAAAGTATACCATTTTTCATAAATAATATAAAACGTTTTGATTAGCAAAAAAAGTTTAGGTTTGGTAATTTCTATATCTAAAATATGGATTCTTAAGTAATGATGAGTGTTAATGCATTCTACCTTCACTGATGTAGTGCAATTGAAGCTCTGGCGAAACAGCATTTGAAGGATTGATACTGCTTGTTTTATTTGTGATTACGCCGTATGCCAAAGTGTTTTGATGAGCTGTTAGTCTTGGCTATGAATGGACTTCTACATGAACCGAAAGGCTGTTTACTTCTGTTGGTGCACTCTCATCACCTTTAATCCTTAAACTGGGATTCCCTGTCATTTCTGTGAAGAAGGTCGCTCTGTTCTTTTTGAACGGAGCTGGTGAACACACAGTTCATTTAAAAAATATCAAAACCTACGTCATCATCAAAGCTAACTGAGTGCTTTGGGATTCACTTCAAGATTAAAAGATTTGGTCCAGAAAAAAAATCTAGATACTTTCCAAATGCACTGCTTTTTAAAAGTGGTTTGTTTATTTGGGTTTGGGGTTTTTTGTATGTTTTTACTTCACTCTTAAGATAGTGGAGTCAAAATGTCAGAAAATTAGGATTTCACAAGAATTTTAGTTCATCCAGAAACAGCAGAATTATAGCTTTGTTTTCAAGCATTTTTTAAGCAAGAACTGGAAATTCTTTGGAAAGACTAAATAAGCTTATCAAAACCCAACAAAGGTATATCTATTGCTCATGTTTACAATTGATTATTGCTAGAATGGTTATACCATTGTGGTTAGCTCATCCATTTCTTTAGCTGACAACTATGAATCACCACAGGATTTTCTGTATGACATATCCTGGCAAGGAGTCTGGGAAGTCATATCGCTTCTTAAAAAGCGTAAGAGCAAACCTGGCATCCTGTGCTGTATATTGTCAAACGATACAAAAGCTCTATTAAATTAAATAATAGAAATTATGGACTAATTAAGATAGATTCTTAGTTCAGTCTGGGAGAAAACACATAGATAGCAGACCAGCCTTGGTCCTACGTTTCCCTGATGATCTTACCCCTAGGTCTGCAAACGGCCCATCATACAAAGCCAACTGAGCAACTCGACACCTGTCCCTGTTCGCAAGTGTCTGGGGCGTGCTGTAACCTCCTCTCAATGCATTTTCCTCAGCAATCAGTGCTTCCAGCTCTGGTGTGGCTCCTCCTGTTACCAATGTCCGTATCAGTGTGAGGATATTGTCATTGAAGTATGTCTGCAGAGATAAAAGAAAGCTCTTTAAGCAAACACCATTAAAGTCACAACTGAAGACATCCAAATTACAACTTTTCTGGGTTTCTGCTGTTTAAAGTTCTTGGCTGTCTCTTCAAATAATTTTATATGGAAAGTGAAAAGACAGCAGCCTCCAATTACTCTATTTTCTTCTATCCCATTAGGCTCCTATACTAGATCCTTCCTTTTAAACACCAATTCAGGCTGATTTTTATTAAAGAACAAAAATTTGAATGATTTATGTTTCCCATAATTGGTGTTAGTAGTGATGCAATGACTGCTTTCCTTCTCATTGCCTTCATGTCTAATAATGAGCTTTAGGACATGTAATTGTAAAATTCAGACCACATTTAAAGCTTACACAGGCTAGATTGCCTTTTTACTCTTGTCACCAATTCGTTGGGGATCTGCCTTTGTGCTGCAAGTGTCATTACTTATTACTGTGGCTGGACTCTAGCAGTCTAACCGATGTATTGTACTAAACATCTTATTACGAGACTTGACAGTGTTCAGACATAAGCATGTATCAATTAAACATCTTGAGTTCATTCCAGATAAATGTATGATGAGTTTGGGATCCTGGTGGTCCTTTTAAAAAACTCTAGGGTATAGGGTAAGTGTGGTTTATTAGGGAAGATTTACTCCACACTGACATTTTGCCAGCATCTGTAGTATTGCTGGTCTGTCAGGCAAACAATGGGTATTTTAAATATTAATTTAATGCCAGATGAATGACTTTCAAGTTCATTTAAAAGTATACTGGTATGGTTCAGAGATACTCAATTAAATATCTGCAATGTAATGTACTGGGCAAAAAATAATGTTGAACAAAAAAAAAGGAGACACCATCACTTACAGTGTCACTAATGTCTGTGTTTTCAGAAGCTTTGCAAGTGTGGGGGACATACGAGAAGCAAATGAGCTCACTGTAGAGTATCCAGGACTGACATAAGTGGATTTCTGGATTCCATTACTAGATTTGTGACTTTTGTAGAACTTGGGACTTGGAACAAATGTCTGTAATCCAACCAAGTAAAAATGAACACTGAATTCTCAAACAGTGCTTGCTGTCCAGGGATAATAGTTTTTAAATAATATTTTTGATTTCTCTATTCATATATTTTCGATATGCTCTATTCATATAATGTAATTGTATTTAATACATGGGTAAACTGAGGTACAGGTTGAAATATTTTATCCTGAGATCAAAAAGCAGAACTGGCTTCCTATCCATGCTACTTTGATATTCTTTTCTTTGTATAATGAAACTTCAGTTTTATTGTTCACTTGAGATGACAGATAAAACAGAAGAAAATGAATTCTACGTGGCAATGTTCTTCACTGTTACACTGAAGTTTCATAACTTCAAGCCTCTTTGCTTATTTACAAAGGCATATATGCCATTCACCTGTTGACTAAATTAAAAGGAGAGGAACATACTGTTATTGTTATACATGCCCTAAAGCAAATATTTGCATCTCATCAACTCCAATTATTTTAAATTAGCCTGGGTAAGGCACTACATATTTTAGATATAAAGTGTACTATAAAGAGGAGTCTGACATTTGCAGGGGCTCAGGAAGATTCCATAAGTCTAAAACAACAGCTAATCTCAGATCAGCTCTTACATATGTGGATACACTGAGTAACCATTCAAGTGCAGTACTCAAACCTTTCTTAACATATAGAAAAATCAATGTGACCCCTCACAGGAATGTAAGTTTGGAGTGATTACATGATGTTTCATAGGAATTGCTGTGGTGAGAGAAAGAAGACATTCAGGCATGATTGTTTATTCTTCAGTTACTTCTTCTTCCTTGATGTGCCTGAGGTGAGAATCAGAGTTCCCCTCTTTGGCAACTCTTCCCACTGTGCTATACTTTTCCAACATGGAAGTACTCAATAAAAAAATCAGCACTAAGCTTAGTTTCTTTTCTTAGCCTTTGTCAGTGTATACTATATACCTCTCAGAACTAAAATAATTAGCACATTTCCTTTGCTCCTACAGTTAGGCAGCAATGTTACTTGACACTAGTTTCATGGATATAAAACCAAATTCTGCCGGATCTAGAGGCTGGAGGCACTGAAATTGCAGAAGCTGGCAAAGCCCTTTCAGTAAAGTAGTGCTTCAACATAGTCTATATGGCACTTCAAGCACACATCTTCACAAAGGCATACCATTTTCTGCAATAGTATCTTTTCTCATGTCTTCCTCACTCTTTTATTCAATATTTTTGATTCCATTTTCTTCTCTAAGCAGTGAAATTTAGTATTATTCAAAAATGCTATTCTCAGTTGTACATCTATAAATCAAGATAAAAGAACATGAAACAAAAGTAAAGTGTATCTTTACTGGCAGATTTTTGAAGTCTGACTATGGTAAGAAATGTTTACCTGCTCTAAGGCTGATGGATGCTGGTCCATGTAAAATAGCCTGTTTTTACAGATTGCTAACTTGCAGTGGTTGGTAAAACATGCAAAAGTCTAAAATTGTACTAATATTACTATTTTGGAGGTATCATTAGGCCAGCCTTCACTGGTTTCCAACTCTTCTTCTCTCTCTTTATTCTGTAATTCAAATTATAGCAACTGTAGCCAGAAGCCAAGATTTAAACACATATACTTTTAGATCATCTGAATTTTGTACTGTGCAAGTGCACAATTACCCCTTATCCTAAGTTCAGTAGTAGCTCACTAGAGCATGATCTAAGAAATCATACTGTGGCCGTATCACTCATTTTACTACAGAACTCATATTAAACTGAGAAATGAAAGGAGTAGTAAAATAATCTATCAAGTCAGGCACCTGTCACAAATTCATTTACACAAATAAATAAAATAAATAAAAAATTAAATTAAATTAAGATAAAATACTCCTCCCCCAACCCCAGTGCAATTAAGACATAATGGGCCCAATTCTGACCTGTGTCATGTGCCAACCTGGAGTAACTCTGGGAGCCCTATGCTACTATGAAACTGATGCAAATGAGAAAAGAATCAGGTCTATTGTCAATGGAACTGAATGCTGTCACCGGAGAAAGGCCTCCCACTGCTAGACAAATGTTAGGGCAAAGCTAAGACACTTATTAGCAAAGGAGGCAACATTTATCTTGGAACAATGGCTTGATTTGGGTTCACACCATGACTGATGTGAATGTCACCATTTAATCAGGTGGATGAGTGCAACCAAATGATGGATTTTGGGTTTTTGCCATCAATGAGTGAAAAGATTCCAGCTGCCAGGACAGACTGCTCTGGCATTGCAACTGATCAGAAAATAGCCAACCATCAGGAGGAAAGGACGGGTGAATAGGAAGCTGTGACTTGTCACCTGCTAAATAGGGTTGTTTCCTCCTGCACTAATATATTTAACACTCCTCAGGAAAAACCTGTCCATGCTTTTGATTGTCACAAAAATCAGACTCCTCTCATTACCTCCTACCAGCTTGGAACTGGGGGACACTGAAAAGCTGAACTAGGTGATATCCATTTCCTTTGGAATAATAATACACTGAAATTAATTTGAGAGTGATCTTCTACTTGCTCTGTGGGACGGTACATGGCCTGGATATGCCAGTACTTATAAGAAACCGATCTGCAGAATCTCTTTCAATAGGTGCTGCTGTACTTAAAGTAACAAGACACTTTCCAGTGATGGTAGTGACACTCTTTTGCTGACTGTAAAATCATAACTGAAGAAATACTTGTTTGCTGCTGCCATTAACTGAACCCCACACTGGACATCTGTATGACATTGCTATAATCAGCATCCGGAATGAGAATATGAAATAGGTGTAGTCTAAACACAGAAAAAAGGAAATGCATCATAGACACTGAAACTGGGTAAACAGCAAGGAAAACCTGACACAGATATCTGAGCTAGCAGTGCCACCTAGCCCATGCTCCAGAATTGTAGTGCAGCTCTTTCAAACATTTCGGGGATGCTTTCCCATTTGTTCAATCATTTTTTAAAGTATAATTACCAGAGTGCTTATGTTTTGCAGTTAACGCTGTCAAGCCTTTTAAATTAATTGGTCTTTTACAGAAAATTTAACTGAAAATTAGCACATCTTTTAATAACATTGCTTTAACTTTAATAGCACTTTGCCTTTCATTTATAATTACTCTAAAATTGTCATTTTCCAAGTCATATCTGCCATTTTTTGGTGTTTGTTAGTGTTTTTTTATGGATTTCTTTTAAGAAGACTCCTCCGCTACTGCATGTAGTTTTTAACATCGTTTTCAAACAAATATTTTAACTTGCTTTTCTTTTTCAGTTGGAAGAAGTCTGTTGAATGAATAATATATATCCAAACCTGAGGAATGACTGAGCTACTATCAGTAACTTATACCTATAGCAAACAGGACTTTGAGACAGAATCAACAGCAGAAAATAAATAACAGCATTTCACAGCTTGAAAATCTATTGATTTTCAAAATATTGTCCAAACTTTAAAGAAGTTAGGAACACTTCAGATTACAAGATGCTGCTTGCTAATCCCCTGAACAGACTTGCACAAAAAATAGTCTTATGTTCCAAAATGCCCATACCATAGATTAAAAAAAAAAAAAATCTGTATAAATGAGACTGTGAGGATCCCCGAGGGAGCACTCTTGAGTAAGGGATGTACTCAAAAGTTATTTTTAACTGTTTTAACTGTTGTCTTCCATTCTGAGCTTTCAATTATATGAAGAAAAAGTAGAATTTAGTATTACAGAACAAAAATCAAGACCTAAAGCTCTAGCACAAGGAAATAAATTCTAGGATATCGAATGTTAAATGGTATAATCTAGTTCTGGAGATCCTTGCCTCTAACGGCACCACTCCAACAGTATATCGAGTCTGTTGTCAGCAGTATGTGTGGAGGTACACCAACCTGTCAGAACTTCTGTGGTTCTCATAGCTTCAGTGCCAAAAGGAATAACAGAGAAGCTTTGGCTCTCAGGCCAACTGTTCAAACCTCTGAAGGTAGTGTGTGTTGATAAAACTGGTTTCCTTCCACACACAATTTTCTGAAATAACAATCTCAAGACGACCCAGAAAAGGAAAAAGTACTTCACCTCAAACATTTATTTCTCTCAAGCTATCCTATGTCATATAACTTTTTTATAGTTGAAGATCAACTTTTTACAAAACATCCACATTATCTAAAAGATGCTTCCAGTCCCATGGCTTTTAATTTTCAATTTGGTGATGAGAATGTGCTTTGCTTTTCAGGAGTGATGACACCATGAGACTGACAGACTACATATATTCTTTCCCTGGGTTTGCATATGTTATGACAAAATGAATATTAATATATCATTCAAGTCTCTCATTGCAGTAGATGTCTCTTCAAAGACATAATAATGATTAGCTGGTGTGATCTAACAATAGCCACTGTCACACTTAAAACATGAACCATGCCTACAGTCTTCAGACAGAGTACAATAATTCACTTTAACCGAAGCCTGGAGAGACCACTGTTACCAACTCATCAAAAAGAGAACACAGTTTTTGAGCTTGTTATTGTCTTCTAAGCAATGATCTTCAGACTACTACACTGTGAATCATAGGTTTGTGGAATATATTGCCTTTGCTGCGGAGAACAAGTTGTGTGTAGATAGCCTGCGGGTAGCATTTTGAAAAGTAAAATTGATTTTGTCTTTGAATTAAAAAAATAAGAGATAATTTCAAATTTACAATATCTAATACTATCATCTTATAGGAAATAACGCTAAACTAACAGAATGTAATGATCTTCAGCATTCAGATTTGAATACAGTATGCGTGGGTATTATTCTATTTTCTAATCTTTCTCACACCTGTTTTACTACAAACCCCCACTACTGTGAGAAAAGATTAATTCTTAATGGAGAAGTTCATGCATTGTATGTTTGTACTATAGACCACATAAGGAATTTGCATTCCAGAGGTATCAAGAGAGATCATAAGTTGGATTTTTTTCTATAAAAATTAAGAAATAAAAACCCATCATCTAAGTAGATTGAATAATGAACTATATCCTTGCCTCCATGTGAGCTGGCACAGGCCAGCACAGTGTGAATGATTTCCTTCTTAGAGAATTCCTGTGAGATTAATAGGATGAAAGCACAACTGTAGATAGTTAGGATTTGGTGTTCAGTTTGCTGGTACTGGCTTGAAGTTAGGCAGAATAAATAGAAGCTGGTCCCTAAAAACAAGTGTACTCTAGGAAAAAAAGAGATAATATAGTGCAAGTAGGTTAGTTTGTGTAAGACTCTCTTTTCCTTGGAGAATAAGTGACAGGAGAATACAACCTTCCCATGAGAATCAGGATAGCAAAGGGAAAACATCTCACACATCTTACACTTTCTGAAGGGTCAGGAAGAATTGTACTTTTCCAACTCTTTACTAGGCCTTTGAGGAATGAAAGGGAAAATAACACTGCCACCGATCAGTAAAGTGATGAAAGAAAAGACAGGATAGTGAACAATTCTAACTGACTGAATACTTGGCTTGTCTTCTTGATTAGTACTTTTTCTAAGTTAGAATTTTCTACTCTTGTTATCACATTTACTTCTCTGGCTTCAGGCTGCACTGTCCCTGACATATAGTATGAGCACTTAGATGTGAAAATGTCTGAAAAAAAGACTCTTTTGAAGAAAGGAACTGCAGAAATGGAGGGTCATGTTGTTAAAACTAAAAGTTAATAAAATCTATCAATAACTAAAAATATTGTGAGGATTATACAATAAGTTCTAAGTAAAAATTTCTGAAGAGTCACGTTCCACCTGTTTCTTATTGCCTATTATCTACATGATACACCTTTGCATAAGAAAGCAATGGTGTCCACAACATTTCGCTCTCTTTTTGTGGTGATGCCAGTGGCAATCAATCAGAAGAACCCTACTTTTTCCAAGATTTTGGAAGTGCCTTATGGAACGATTCATTCAGGGATGTTGATATAGATAATACTCTGAGTAGATAAACAGCTCTCAGTATAACATTTTGGAACATTTGTATTAAATTATTCCTATTTATAATGTGAAAATGCTGAATATTTTACTCATAGAGATTTTAATTAGGGAAGGTACAGAGTTTAAGTATGCTTGCTTAGGCTTTCTGAATTTTTCATGTCTTCAAAATATGGCAAATAACCTTCAAAAAAAAGTACTTTCTGAGATTATTGCAAACTCCTAGGCTGCATTAGAATAAAATTTTATCAGTGTAGACTGATATTATTCATCTGTGGATGGAACAAATGAGGAATATAGCAGGGAACAGAAATATGAAATGCAGATACATAACTATGAAATGCAAATAAATTATCAAATAATAACGATCACTGTAAATTTTTCTTAAAAGTAAAAAGCTTCATTCTGAATTTAGGTGAAGGTCAGACTTAGCTCCTTTAAGGAAATCCATTTGCTCATTTCTAGTATTATGTGGAGTTTACAAGAGATGATTCCCAGCAGCATGGAACTTTTTACCATTGGGAGCTCAAAAAGTCTATGCTTAAATTTTAAAAAAGGCTTGGTCTTTGCTATATCTAGCAGAGCTTAAGGTCCCTCTGAAAGAAGTGCAACTCACACAGAGCAAGACTGGTCTGAAAACCTAGCCAATATGAAGCAAGGGAGGATGAAAAGGAGTATGACTGAGGTGTTCACTTCAAACCTATACTAAAGCTGCAAACCAAAACACCTGATGTAGACATAACCAAAGGCCACCATCTGTAGCTTCTGGCATGCACTTAAGTTTTCATTCACAAGACAACTCATCTGAAAAGAGATTATGACCTCTCTTCACACAAGTAGAGTTCACCGGATGTGTACAATGGCTTTTGTATAGTTCTATCAGTGTCCCCCAGTGCTCATACTCAGAGCATTGTTCATGGCTACAGGAAATTAAAAGCTTAAAACATGGTTGATGCTGTCTGACATGAACAGTGAGCACAGGAACTGACACACTGAATGTGTTTCTGGGTTTCAGGAGGAAGATACAACATTTTTCAGAAAATATTATCCTTAATGCTGGACATAACACTCTCTGCATTTAAAATTGTGAACTCATGGTACTCCTAGATATTTCAGTTGTTTTAAAGTCTCTGTGCCCAACTACAAAATATCCTAGTTTAGATTCTGAAATGCTCTTGACATGCAAGAAAAGTGTCTTCTCCTGACTACCTGTGGAAAAGGGACTATGCTTTCATATTCTTTCACAATATGTCTAATGGAAGAGAATGAAAAAGGTTTTGTTTGCTTACTGCGCTCATCAGAGAATCCAGCACACTGACAGCAAATGCGGTTCCACATGCAAAGGGCTGCGTGAGATACAGTTCTGTGTCTGGATCATCATCATCATCTTGGTCCAAGAACTGAACATTTGAATCATTTACTGAAAATAATAATAATAATAAAATCATAAGGTGCTTCTGGGTCACCAGGGTGTGACCTAAACACATTACACAGTCAGAAAGAAAAAGAAACAGCATATGTCTGGAAACACAGACTTGTGCCTTTGACGTCACTGAAAATGAAACCAAGATGGATGTGAAAATGTGCATTTAAAAATCTGTTGATCATTATCTTGCTCGTAAGAGGTGACTCTCTTGCTCCTGAGAAGTGAGTATCCCTTTGCTATAAAAGTAGCTCTGTAGCACCAGCTGCCTGGTCTCAAAATGAGATACATGATGCTCTTTTATATATTGACACAATCTTGGTATTGGTGAGGTACAGTGGCTAAGGCATGTACAGTGAAATGTTATCACAAGACACCATGTCAGAACCCCTTTGTAAAATAAAGGCTGTCCATAAAACTCATATAGCCCACAGGCATCTGTTAGATGTGCTGCTGTGATTCCTACTGGAGTGGTGTTAATGCACTTACAGCTCAAAAAAAGGATAAACTGTCGCTTTAACATGCATCTATCTGAATGAATGAGCAATACTCCAGCTATTCTCTTGCAGCACTGCCTTTTGTTCAAATATTTGTCTCCATAACTCCACTTCCTCAGCCACAAATTCTGTATTAGCCAGTGTGGAAAAGAATCTACATCAGGCTGTTTTAAAGAAAAAGCTCAAATAAAGCAATATTTGTCCTTTAGACTTTCTCTGGCATTTCATTGTCACAGTTAAGCGCTCTGCCTTCACCTCGTTCTACTAAAAATAGTTGTTTCCTTGAGATCATTGTATCAAGTGGATAATATTTCATGAAATATTTCATTTCCGTATTAGTCCTCAGGCATGAAAGCAAAGACTGCGTAGCTATGGCATTGAAATACCTTTTAACTTACTAAATGACAAATTAACTTCAGTTACCATTCAAGGAAGGGAAATTAAAAATTTTTTCAGCAGCTGAAACTGCACACATTGACTATGTCCCCATGCGAACACCCCTCCTGAGTCAGCCCAGGGAGCTTTGAAACCAACATGAGAACTGCTATTAACTTGATCAGGTTTTGACTCTGGAAAGTCTTCTGCCTGCTATTCTGATCTTCCTTCCTATATAGTTTCATCTTCCATCCATTCCTTTTCCAACCTGTATACACTACTGTTCTTGCACGCTTAGCTTCCAAAACAGAATTATAGATAAAGCCTCACAGTAGCCATCTAAAAGAGATGAGAATTGTTTTGTTATCCTTTTTTCTAGAGCTCTGTTGAACCAGTACTTGGCCATGATCATGCAGTAAATCAGGACACAGGGCCTGAACTGAAGTAGGATTTAAAATTCCTGCCTTCCCACTCCCTGATGTAACCATGAAAACATAACACCTCAGCACTGTAAACGGAGAAGTGTTTGGTCTTGGGAGGCATAAGAATTTCATCCTAGCACACACCAATATCCACAGTGCTCCTTTCTTTGTACAATGCTTATAAATTTTTTCTCCAGTTTCTTGAGAAAAATAGTATTTGAAAGCCTGACTTATCATTTCAAAATGTACTTTTTGAAGAGCTTGTGCCTTTGTTTAATTTGCTAGTTGAAAGTAGGCACTATTGACAGCAGCATTCTTTTTCCCCTTACATCCAGCAGACTAATACCTGACTTTGACACCGGCTTGCTAGCTGTGCGTGGTGTCAGTTTCCGAGGTACTACAAATCTAACGTGAATTCGGCAATGCAGTTTTATCCTCAATATCTTTATCTTCCTGATGCCAGTTAGCACGCTAGGATTTCTATGAAAGGTCTCCAGGCTAGGTGAGGTAGGCTTGAATGCGTGGTGCTGCGCCATAGGAAATGCTCATCAAACACTGCTCACAAAAGCTGGCGAGAGCTCTCTTCATTGAGAGGGAGCAACGCAGAAGCTTGGTTGCTCTTTTACAGCTTCAAAACCTGAGCTTCTGAGAAAAGGCCTACTCCCTCAAATAAACAAACAAATAGCTTAAGGGAAAGTAAGATGCTGGGGTTTCTTTTCTGTATCTTTTACTTCTTCTTTGATTTCCTGTGAGAACTGCTAAGGCATGTCCACCAAATTGACACTAGGCTGAAATAACAAAAAGAGAAAAAGAGAGAGAGAAAAGGAGAGAAAAATTGGGGGGAGTGGGCACGGGGTAGGGCCTGGGAGGTGGGGACTCAGGCCAAAGAAAATGAATTGGTGAGAAGGTGCTATGAAAACAGCCGGGAGGTCAGACGAGTGTGATCAAAGGTTTACTGATGCTGCGTGAAAAAAAAAAAAAATCATTAAGAAAGGCCAGAACAAGACAGTCAATTTCAACCAGAACCACAAATAAAACACATTCAAAGCAGTGCCATGAGGGTAGCCCCTCTGATACAGCCAGATAAAGAAAGAAAAAGCTGATGACAGTAAGAACAACAACAACAGAAAGTAAGAGAGTGATGTGAAGGAAAAAGGCACTTCTTACCCAGTTCAGTTATCATTAGAATGTGGGTTCCACTGTTTTTTTCCTGACTGATTGAAACCAAAGGCAGAAGTTTGCCAGGCTTAGCTAATAAGTAAAGTATTTAGGGGGAAAAGAAAGTACAGAAAGAGAATAAAGTAAGGGAAAAAGACAGGTAAGGCTCTAAAAAATAAAACCAAAAAGGAAAATAAAAGGACAAAGGACCACAAATCAAGTTTGTATTTGCCATGAAAAAAACAGAACAGCTTCTGCACTTCACATCACACCACTTGACAACATAAATACCCACAGCTAGAGTGGAAATCAGAGCCTGGTTACCTACCATCATCGTATTCTCAGGAGTAAAATGTCTCATACTATTATACAGAGTTTGGTTACACATGATTAAACAGTTCTGGACCATGAAGAAATAAACAAATGGCCTCTTACTATTGATTAAATGCACAGGAAATGTCTGCTTATACTTACTGTTTTTTCTCTTTTCTAACCTTAGCCCAAAGACCCTGCTTATTTGTTACACTATGTAAAAAGCATCTTGTTTGATAGAGTGTTTATTTAAGAAAATGGAGAAAACCCAAAGGAAAGAAATACATTTCAGTTATTCAAATAAAGTGAAACAACTGTTACTAATCTTTCTTTAGAGATAGTAATTCAAAACAGTTATCAAAAGAGAAAACATGCCCATGTAAGATACAGTATAGGTAATTTTCCTGAGACTGCACAAGGGAAGTGGGAAAAAGATATGGGAATGTACATGAAAGGATAAATGTTAGCTTTTCTTACCTAGCTCTGTTATAATAGGGATGTTGGCTCCTGTTGTAATAGAGGGTTGACGTAATAGGCCATGAACTGGACTGTTGTCTGGAGATGACCTATCCATCCCAGGGGGTGTAAAGCCTAAAAAGAAAAAAGAAAAGAAGAAGAAAAGAAGGAGAGGAGAGGAGAGGAGGGGGGAGGAGAGGAGAGGAGAGGATGTTTACACAGGTCAAAGTATATTAAAAAAATCCACACCAACAGGGAATTCCTTTTTGGTTCCCCCCCTCCCTCCCCCAAAAGGTAAGGTAACAAAATTGTCTTTTTTTTTTTTTTTTTTTTTTTTTTTTTTTAAAAAAAAACCTTTTTTTTCAAACTTATTTTTCAACAATGATTTCTTAAAAGCATAATCCTTCACAAATATGCAGGTCATTTCTCCTGTAAGATAGCTGGTAGCTAATGGAAAAACTGGAATTTATTTTGTTATTCTAGGTAGCCTGTGCATCAAAACATGCAAAATGGAAAGAGTAATGCTTACTTAAATATAAATAACAAAAAAAAGACTTCAGTGTTAGAGAGGTTTAATTTTGTCCTATTAGTATTTCAAATTATCCTGAAATAAACACCTTTCCTTAAAACTCAATTAGCATTTTAAAGACCAGTATTTGTAAACAGCAGTACAACCAGGAAGAACAAATTGCTTCCATTAACAGGTTTTAGGTTTGATCAACATGCAAGATTCAAAATTTTCTAACTGTTTTCTGTTTTCCAGGAGCAATAGAACACACACAAAGTTGTTTGTTTTTTTTCTTTTCAGGTGTACTGTTCGTGATAGCGAAGTATTTTTACGAGTATTACAATTATAGGAATACCGAGATGGAAGGGCCCATTCTAATAGAAAAAAAGATTGGATGGAAAGAAAAAGCCACAGGTTTTCAAACAGTATGTAAGAGGAATGCTTGAAAGGAAACTAGGAAGAGTTTTATACCTTTGGGGATGTAAAGGAAACAAAGGTGGGAGAGTAAACATATTGGCAGGCACTCAAAGAAGAAAAAAGATCTGGAGAGCAGCAAGGTTCACCTCTAAAAAAGATTGTGTTTTCAGCCTGATTCTCTACACAGTTTGAAATGGAGCTCTTGACCCTGAGCATGTTTTAATCTTTTTTTTTTTTTT
>KL275398.1:0-10268 GCA_000699545.1 Podiceps cristatus
TGGGTGGGGGTGTTTGCGAAGCCTTCCATTAAGTGCCCCCAGTGAATCTCCTTGGGGATTCCGGACATTACCAAAACTAACTTCTTTTGCACGTCAGAAATGCAGGTCTTGATGTGTCTGTCTCTCAACAGCATTACAGAGATTATGCAGCTGTGCGTGCTAGGCTTTGGTTATGAACCTCTGAGAGGGATTATTGAAGTAAAGAATTAGAGAGAATTACGATTTTTTCTGCTTTTTGCAAAAGGTTGGAACTGGTCATCCTCTGGGCTGCAAAAATCGATTTCTGTGGTGAGGTGGGACTGCTAACGTTCAGTGATGCTGGTGTACAGCATGCTAGGTGCTAAGTGAGGTGGTTAGCTTACGAAAAAATGCAGATGTTACCTCCAGTGATTAAAACTAAACTGGTATCCAGTGTAAGGACTTTTTTTTTGTTTTTGTTTTTGGTTTTTTTTGGGTTTTTTGGTTTTGTTTTAATTGAAATACTGAACACTAACAGAGGCTCTTGCTCTTGAAATAAGGAATTAGCTGCAGTGTAGAATACATATTCTCACCAAAGATGCTGTTTGCCCAATTTGTGTGCTTAAAAATTATGCATGTCTTGGAACAATGTTTTCTTACAGAAATGTTGCTGCTGCCATCTCCTCTCAAGAATATTGGAAATTTTCACTGCTTTCCATAAACGCTTGTGTTACTGCTATGTGTTTATGTGAGGGTGTGCTATGCATCTTTTCTTTACCTAGGTCAAAGCTGCATGAGGTTTTTCCTCAGCTGTACTGGCCGCAACAGTGTGACCTGAGCACTATTCTTGATTAAGAGTCATGCCATTGATTTTGATGTGTGACTTCAGAGCATATAGCCTACTCTGACTACCGTTAGTGCAGAATATTTTCAGGAGGAGTAATTACCTGCAGTATCTCAGTTGATTTTTATCTTAAACTATGCAGAAATGTAGAACTGCTTTTAGGGTTTAGTTGACTATAGTGGATGATCTTTAATTCATTTTGTTGACTATGAAGGTCTTTTTAAAGGTGACTGGAAAAGTTACAAGGAGAAATGTAAGGAAGGCTATTAATCATTAATTAACATGCAGAGAACATGAGATATTAGAAAGGACAAAGTCTTTGTGGAATTAAGTCTTATCACTGTTGTTTTAGTTGAATCTAAACTTCCTGAAATGAAGGATGGCTTTCTGTGATTGTGCTTTTGTTTGATACCACTTCTGCTCTCTGTTCCATGGAAAATGATTTGCTACTGGTCCTCTTAAATTCTTTAACTCAATTTAGCCATTTGCATTCTGTCTCTGTATGGGCCTTGTAAATCACAAGGAATACTGTGGAGAGCCTTGCCACAGGGTGGCTGGCAGAGAAAGGACATGATAGAATTAAGCTAGTTAAAGTGCAGCAGGCCAGAGCGACCTTGAGCACAGCTGTTGTACAATAACAGGATGGGTAAGAGAAACAAGAATGTGAGAATTAGGGAACTGCTAATCGCAAGGCTAACACAAAAGATAAGCATGGGAAGAGTTGACATTTAACTATTAACCAATGATGAGCTATGCTTCTGCAATATGTATGAGCTAATTAATGAATAGTATATAAGGCGTGTATTGAGTATCAATAAATGAGGCTTGCTGATCATCAACTGATGGTGCTTGTCTCCCGCTGATCACTCCGACAGAATACAAAAACAGTTTACAAAATGATCAACCCAAAAGAACATCTATTTAATTAGGTGCCAACTAGTTTTATTCATCCATTCTTTGCTTACCATCCTTCTCTGGGAGAGACAAGCAGTTCATCAGAGATTTAAAACTGGGCATTATCTTCTTAAAGACCGCCTAAAATAGGACAGATTGCAGGTATACAAGATAAGGCATTGTTAATGGGAGTAAAGTTTGGGCTTCTCACCACCTTTACTCTTGGCAAAGGCCACAGTTCCTCAGTAGAATTAAAAAGCAGTATAATCACATAGAGAAATCACTTTATTGATTCACATATAACTGAAAGCATCTAGGCAATATATATATTGAAGAATGTAAGGTATGTGTTTATAAGTATGCACTCTTTGTGGTATAACTTAGTTGGTAGCTACCAGATGTTTTATTGTTAAACCAGAGGTGCCTGTTGGTTAGCAGTGGCAGGGTTCATGCTCAGCATGGGTGTCTGCAGATTGTGGTGGTTGCAATAGCAAGTCCTAGTTCTGTGACTGGCCATTTGCACAGAGAGGCAGAGCTTCCCTTTGTCTTTCTTTGCTTTCTCTTCTATTTCTCTTATCTATTGGAAGTTCTTAATTTGAGATTTACTTGATAAAGTTAGTGCAGCATACAGTTTCTGATTGATAGTAACTTTGGTATTTGCATAAAGTTAGTTGGGAGTCAACTGCTTACTACAGATAGTTGTTCATATTTCAAGAATGATGCCTTTACCTCAATTTGAGAATGTCTGAAGTAGAACCAGCCTTAATACATTATTTTGAAATAATCCTTTTCTGAAATACTGGGTGGTATTGAGAACAGAAATGTAATATAGCCTCAATCACATAACTTCAGGTTCTCTGAAATGGCCTTGCTGTCTTTGACTAAGGCAGTATTCAAACATAATTGGAAGACCATCAGCAACTGTTTACCATTTGTTTTATTAAACAGGGTGTTAATAAAAAAAGTGAATTAGACATGAATGTACTTTTTATAGGCATGCATGCCATCAGCTCTGTTCTTTGTTAGGCATGTGTGGAGATAATAAATCATGAACCTAATTGCATATTAACTTGCTGAGCGGACTGTAGCTTTTAAATAATACTCAATGCAGATTTTTTTAATTATTTTTTTTCATACCAGGTAAGTAGGTGTTTTGTGTTTAGAAATTAGAGGACTGTGAATAATATCACTCAAGAAGAATCAACATCTCTGTTTATGTTTGGGATATCTGATAATTTGCTTAAGTATGTATTTAGTGGGGCATACTGATTTACTTAAAATCTTGCCTTTCTCTGAAGCGAATTTCTTTAATGGTTTGCTCTTCCTCCAGTGCCTTGCGTTCCACGATATTTCACCCCAAGCTCCAACGCATTTCTTAGTGATTCCTAAGAAGCCAATTGTCAGGTTATCTGAAGCAGAAGATTCTGATGAATCTGTAAGTACTCTAGAAGCTTTCTGTACACCAAACTGTACCTCAAATTAATTCATAATTTATTAGGCTCCCCTCCTTTTCCTCTTGACATTTCAAAGAGGCAAAGTAGTTTTCCTATACTATAATCCTTTTCCTCTAGCTTAGAATGGAATGGAGTTAAGGTTTTCCCATAAAAGTAGTGATATAAACCAAAATGTATCTCTGGGTATGTATTTGCAGTGCAAAATGCATTGTTGTTTTGGAGTACAGTCTTGATGTCTGTCTTCATGGTTTACAGGCAGTAGTAGTTCTTCTTATATGGGCTTGGGGGTTTTGGCAGGTTGGAGATGAAGAAAGGAAAAGTTAGCTGAGAAGTGCTGAATATTTCATTTGTAACTATAAACATCAAGTTCAAAGATTTTATAAACCTTTACATGATAAGATAAAGTTTCTTTTCTACCAGAATTATATATGTTGTCTGAAGAAGTAACGGGGGCTTTAGCCATGAGATAAATGTAGCTTCTGTGACACTTTTGTAGTCTATTACTGCCTGGCTTGAAAAAAGTCTACAGCTCTTTTTTCCTCTGTGTATTATGCATAGTCAGTCTTTATAGCTTTTCTTGGGAAGTGTCAGTTGCAGGCAGACAGCAATTTGAAGAGCAGTGGCTGAATTTCTAAGGGTTAGCTTACTGGCTTAACTGAATGGTTCTTTGCTCTCATTCATTCCCTTCCTGCCCCCTCCCCTTTTTGTGTGTTTTCTGTTTGTTTTTCTTTTTTTTTTTTTTCTTTTTTTTATCTCCTCCAGCTTCTTGGGCATTTAATGATTGTTGGCAAGAAGTGTGCTGCTAACCTGGGCCTGACCAATGGATTCCGGATGGTTGTGAATGAAGGGCCTGAGGGTGGGCAGTCTGTCTATCACGTACACCTCCATGTTCTGGGTGGTCGTCAGTTAGGCTGGCCTCCTGGCTAAGACTTTTACATCACAAGAGTTAACTGCATGCATAAAGATAACCACCAAATAGATTTAATATGTTGCCACTCAATCTAGCCACTGTTAATGTATTTTTTTTTTGAATGTGTGCTTACGAAGGGTAATAAACGCTCTGAACAACATTCGCACAATAAAAATTGAGCATGTGTGAATCTTCTCTGTCTGATGTGCCTTACTGATGGAAACAATTCTGCAAGTTAAAACAGTGTTCTTCATAATTTAAGTAGGTAGCATGTTTCAGTCTACCGTTAACATTTTTTTTTTTGTAGACAGTGATTTGCTGAGGCATTTGAAACCTGGAGATGCAGTCACTTAGCAGTCTTTCATGGCTTTGGGGAGGAAAACTTCTAAGCTTTTTGAATGTGGTATGTAAATATTTATAAAGCCAATGTAGGCTGCTGCTAAAACTCTTTTTTTTTAAAAAAAAAAAAAAGAAGTGTTGTGTGTGAAATTCCGAACACGCCGTGCAAGGGCAGTGCATTGTGTTAGAAACATGCAGTTCTTCTTGGAGCTCTCTGTCAACAGCTGCTTTGTAAGGCCCCATCTTTCTGATGAAAAGGGGTAAAACAAATAGTTCTAATGGCAGCTGTGATAGTTCCATAGCACAATGGCATTTAGTTCTGCATTGTGATTTTGATGTAATTGAGAGATTGAAATGAGAATACTGAATTGTGTCTGTAGGGCCTTGTAAGATGCTCAAGGCATTTCATCTTGGTACATAAGCAGTGTGGTATAGTATATATATGTTTTAGATTCCAAACTTTATTGGGTGGACTTTGTCCTTCAGTGAATAGTAGTTTCTCTGTGTTGCTGTGTACAGTTGTTCATGCAACACTGCCGTTGAATCTCCAAGGCAATGAATTTTCCTGAAGTTAGGGTTACAGATGTGTCTGCTAGTGTAAATATAAAGCAACCATTCTTTCTGTTAAAATTAAAAGGTCCCAGCTAACCAGTTTTTATGATGGAAGATACTTGGAAACCTTTGGGCAGATGCCTTATGAAAAACTAGAGAATTTGTGAGCACCACTTCTCCGGAGCACAGTTTTAACACCAGAGGTGTTAGAGAAAGTAATGCGGGAGTGTACAAGGCGGACAGGTGAAAGCTGTGAGTTATGATTTATATTCATGTAAAAACTTGTAAGTTTGGTAAAGACATTTGAATTCATTCAACTTGAAAGTATTCTGTAAGTACTTCTGAACCTACTCAGTTTTTACCATAAGACATGACTTCAACTGGAAAATCAGCTAGTGCTTTTGAAGGCTGCTGGTCTATAGCTGAGTTAGGAATAAAAAGGTGGTCCTACAGGTGGTAGCCTGACAGCTGTTCTGCGTGTCCTGCACAGAAGTGAAGAGAAAACCCACCCAACCCCTAGAGGTACAGCATAGCTGAGTGGATAGCTGGATGTGTATCACAAGAATGAAGTATCACTAGCAGATACAATGTGGCTACAATAAAGGTTTATGGCTGGAAAACTTGCTATTGGATCAAGTTCATGAAAGGCACTTAAGGCTATTGAGATTAACCATCAGCAGCCAAACTTGGTGTGGAATGATTACTGGAGGTGACTTAGAAATCTCTTTACATCTCAAGAGCAGGTATGGCGTGATGGAAACTTTCAGGACAGAGTGTGGCTTGTGAGAAATCTGTTCCATGGTAGTTCCCAAGGTACAGTCTGCAACCTTAGAGTCGCTGACTCTAAGAGAAACAGCACGGAGGGTGGGGTGGAGTGGAGTGAAGTGAGTGGAGACACCACAGCCAGGCTCTGTGCATAGCAGAAGGGAACTTGATGGTACCGTGGAACTGATAAGCCACATGGTTGCTACCCTGAGCCAGCAGGTTCTCATCATTTTGCCAAAACCCTGCCCTTGGTGGAAGAAACTCATTATCATGTCATTATAATGCTAAACTACACCTCCATCCCAGAAGCTACCCGCCTCCAAGGTGCCACCACCCCTCACCAAGCATGAGCCCTGAATTCTCTCTGGTCTGTACCTTTAAAAGTGAGGCAAGAAAATTTTACACCAATTATAATAAAGGTATGTATGACTAGAGTCACTCAAGCTCCACCTGCAAGTAAGAAGATAGGATAAAAAAGGCCTAAGAGATGGGGGGATGTCAGGGAAGATACCATCATGAATCATTGCTGACTTCTGGGACCGGATGAGGGGCTGACCCTCTCTTCCCCCCTGTAGGGGGGACAACTAATGGGTGAGACTCGAACCTTCCCTGCAAAATTTAGAAAATCTCTATAGAGTTGTTTCTCTTTTTCTTAACGTGTTTGTAGATTCATGTTCTTAAGTACACTTTGTTTCTGTTTTTTTCTTAACACATTTGTAAATTTATGTTCTTAAGCACCTACACTTACCTTTTCAGACAGTATATTTATCACTGCCAGTCCAAAAGAACTTGCACTCTGTTGCTCTTACCTTTTCAGACAGTATATTTATCACTGCCAGTCCAAAAGAATTTGCACTCTGTTGCTCCAATAAACTGCACCTTTCATTAATCCACAGGTGATAAACGTGACCAAGTGGCCATGGTTGTTCAATATATGGAATGCAACCAGACTAATAGTGCCAAATTGAGCATCACTCAGAATCTAAGCCCAGCTTCCCCCGCCCCTCTGATACGAGGCGGTTTATTGTCTGCCAGATCTCTCTGCCCTTTAACGCAACACTTGGGAAGGGGTGTGTGATGTGTATACTACTTTCACTTTTCTGGTTTCTGTTCTATGTATGTGCTTTATACCAATGTTGACATTTGTGAATTAAAGCATGACTGGTGAAGTTAATTGTGTCACTGCTGACCCCTGTATGACAGTAACCCACTAAAGCTGTTGTTGCTTTACTTAGTATCTGATTGGCAGATGTATGTGGTTCAGGAAGGTAAGACTTCCAAGTGAGGGCAGAACCATGGAACTGTTGCAAGTGTAGCCTTGAGGCAAGCTTGCTAACCAGTTTAGTTGTGCTTCAGTTTCAGATGAGTGTGTTCTGCAGTATGTTGAAAACCAAAGATTGATGCTCAAATGGTGACAATAGTATTACTTAGCTTAAGACACCTGTCAGACAATGGTGAACCCAATGTGTGAAAAATATTATTAAAGGAAAACTTTCTTTTCCCTAAATTGCAGCTGTTAAGAACCTCCAGGCTATTCCTGAACCTTTAGGAAATGGGAGAACTGGGTATTACTTGCCCTCTTCTGGCTCTTAAAAGCACCTGTCAGTTTGTTGCTAAAAGGTAGGCTTCAGCCTCCCTGCCGTCAATTTCCTGCTTGAGTTGCACTCTCTTGCTTCTGTGGCTAGGTAATCAGCTCTGGTACAGCTGCTCAGTCCTGTAATTTCTGAGGCCAGTTATGAATCAAGATGTGTTAACTGCATCACAAGGAGACAGCAAACTTCAACTTGGATATTAAAAAAAATAGGGAGGTGGACATGGGAAAGTGGTGTTATCCTACATAGTCTTTTAACTCTACGTTACTGGCAGATCTGAGACACCCACTGGAAGATGTCTTGGTCTATTTCTCCAAGTAACCAAATGTTGATAAAAGATGACAAGAGCCTGTAAGCAACCCATGGACTTCACCTTTATTTAAATCTTCATGGACGTAAGGTGTAAATGATTTACCTGAATTAGGTAGAAGCTGATGTATGGTCTGAAATTGAATTGCTGTAGTGTTTGTGTCCACTTAACTGAATGACTGAGCTAGGCAACATCTATTGTTATGTCTCTGTAAACTCCCTGGGGTATCTAGAAGGTGTTCTGGCTTTTCAGAGGTAGGGATGGAACGGGGGGCGTGTTGGGAAGCAATAGGGGGAATTTTTAGGAAAGTAGATACGGCTTATAAATTTGGGAAGACTGGATTATTACTGTAAGTTTTAGTGGTCTCTGGTGGAATTTGTCTCATTGTGCAGATAATGCCTCTGTTACATTGCTTTAAGTCAGAGACCACAAATGGATATTAAGCAATAATCCCCCAAAGAAGAGCTTAGCATGGAAAACTGGTAGAGAAGGCTTATGGATCACATATTTATTTATTCAATTTTTAAGGATTTTAAAAACAGCAATCAAGAGGTATGCATAGTTTGGTATTTTAGTTTGAATCGGAACTGTTCCTTCAAAGTGAATTTGGCTGTGGTTTAGTTTGTGGTTTTGGAGTGGTCTTGGGCTGTGTGGATTTGATTCGTCTTGATTGAACTGGAAGATGAATGGCAGGACAGACCAAATACACTCCAGCCACAAATAGGCATTTAGTCTGCGTGTCCAAACTAGAGGTTAACAGAAGAACAAAATACAACATACTGAAATGCACATAGTATGGGTGTTAGATTCTTACATGAGTTTTACAGATTGACTCCTACTGATCTGTACTGTTTGCTACTGTAGTATTTCTAGTAAAGGTGGTGTCTATGGGAATGGCAATAAAGATATGAAAAAGAGACAGAGCTTACACAGAAAGTACAGTGTGAGAAAGTGAAGGACTCAGGTTGTATGAGGGAATTACACATAGAGGGTGAGCTTGGTCTGAAAATATTTCCTTGTCCTCAGGATGGTTCAAAAATGCAGGAAGTAAACTGACCACTTTAAAGGATCTGTCTCCAGCTTACAGAACAACACGGAATTCTTGAGCATTCAAGAGTTAAAATTATGCCAAGTTTATTATTATTGTCCAGCTTGAAGTAATGTTTACACTGAAGAGAGCATATGTTCATATGTTCAGTCCCTCTGTGTGTTTGGGTTTTGTTTGCAGCTGCTTAAGAATTAAACTAGGCAAAAAGGTTGATGATACCTTCAGGAATGAATGACGTTATGTTAGCTCGTAAAGTATCAGTCACTGGGTTTGAATTAACCTCGTTGGTATGAAATTTTTATTCTTTTAGGTATTGGGCTGACCAGTCCTTTTGAGCCAAGCTGGCCACATGTACCCACACAGTTCTTGAAAATCCCATGACGTTTAACTGTTGCAGATTTGGACAAGCCATCCTGACTTAGGCTACAGTTGTCTTATTTTCTCCTTTTTGTTTCTTACTTTCTTGTGTGTTGGAGTTCATTTTTGTGGACCAGACTGAATTTCTCTCAAGAGCACTGTGTTAATCTTTTGTCTGATTATGGCTGTATTTGCTATGGATTTAAAGATACATTTCTCTCGTTGTTCTGCCTGTTTCTTCTTCAGTTATTGGGGAAAAAACAACGATGGTAACAACTCCCTTCAATTTTTAACATGGGGAATGTCTGTAATAAACTTGGCAGAATGTAATCTTGTTTTATTGTTATTTCCAGTTAACGAATTTTGGTCCATTTGACAAACTGTAATAGTGTACACTGGCTGATTCATAGCTGAACTTGAAGGAATGGGGGAAAAATCAAAACCTAGGCTAAAAATGTTGGGCAGAGCTGTCTGCCAGGGTTGGCCACCAGGTATATGCCCCATACCGGTGATGGAGTTGACTGTAATGTGCTTACACTCAATGCTTGGGCTAGTTACAGGGCTGCCAGGTGCAAAAAACTTTGGATCTAAGCCTAAAATGCAGTCTTCTGTGTAGAAGTTGAAGGGGGTTGGTGGTTTAAGGAGAGGTCACTCCTTTAGTGCCTGGGGTAGGAATGTGACTCTTTGGAGGTCGGAAACTTGGGAAATATCTGGTGATCCAGCCCCTTTGAGGAGGAAGCTGCAAGAAAGGAGATTTTTTTCTTTTTTTTTTTTTTTTTTTTTTTTTTTGAGAACCATAGAATCATTTAGGTTGAAAGAGGCTTTTAAGATCATTTGAGTCCAATCGTTACCCTAACACTGCCAAGTCCACCACTAAACCATGTCCCTAAGCTCTGCATCTCCAATAAAGTCTCTTCTATTCACGGTTTCTGTGATGATCATGACAGCACAGTTACAAATTCAGATTTGGCAAAATGTCAACATTTACTCAAAAGCAAAACAATGAAAGAAGTTAAATACTAAAAGCATTCAAAATTGGCTTAAATCTAAACTCAATCAAAAAAGGGTAGTTCTGTCATTTCATTCTTAAAAATAATGACATTGAACTTTTAATTACTGAAGAACAATATATAGAACTTAGAATATAGAATCATCTTGGGCCACACCATAGGCTTGGAGTATTTGAAGGATCTTGAAGGGTCTTGAAGGATCTTGAGAGAAAAAGCATCTAGAGGTTCCAGGGAA
>KL275399.1:0-29366 GCA_000699545.1 Podiceps cristatus
CCCCCCCCCGAAAGAAAAAAAAAACACACTTTGTATTTCTTACTGTCAGTTATCTATTATGTGGTAAAAATCACTAAGCAAGGTGTTATGTCCAGAGGAACACCAGAAAGTAAGTCAATGCTATTAGTTCAGTTTACATCTGGATGTTAATACCTTATGTGTGGTACAAATATATAAACACACCACAACACACAGACTAGTCATGGTACAGGGCCAAATATTTATACAGGATAAGAGTTTTAGAGGCAAATGCTGTTCTGTACAAGAATGTAATGACCATGTAGCATACAATCAGAAGTTATTCTGGACCTCTGCAGAGAGGGGATATGCAATTTAGAAGCTGTTCTGCTCTAACAGGGAGGAGTTGGGGTGGTTCAGTGTGGAAAAGAAAAGGCTCTGCGGAGACCTTGTTGTGGAATTTCAGTATATAAAGGGGGATTATGGAAAGATGGTTTACCAGAACTTGTAGTGAAAGCATTAGCCTCTGTGATATAGGCCTGGTCCTCTGCTAGCAAGGCAAACCATATATGTGTTAGAATTATCTTCTGAAAACCCATAGGAAGGTGCCAGTCAGTATGCAGCTTGGCATTCAACCACATCTTCAGTTCCAGTCATGCTGGGACATTTTTCCAAAGTGTACCCTGCACCTTACAGTGGTAATCCACAACTTGTATTGACTACCTTTTTCTAGACAAACGGACCTTTTTCTAAATACCTTTGCTGTACTAGGCACAAAGGCTTCCTGCATTTGCCACCTATTTTAGTATAATATATTACAAACGGTAACAGATTAAAAAGAGGAAAAAAATAACAATAGTGAAACATTGACCCTACATGGCAGTCAGGAAAGAATAGCTGCAAAACAAACTTGATTCCCCCCCTTGCACTGGTCATCTGAACAAGCATGCAGAAACCATTTCAGCCAGTCACAGATTAAAAAAACACAGATACAGGTGAAAAAAGTACAAAATAAAAATTAGACTTATTAAGACACTATACTTGGCTTAACTATTGATCACATGCAACATGGGGATAACCCTTGCCTATTACCTCTGCAAATTTAAATCTCCAGCATAGAAGGTGGCATTCTGACATTTTCATACTGTAACCTAAAGGCAATTTAAACAATGAACTTCACCTTGGGCTGTCCCTCTCCTCACGGGGCATTTACAGGGATTTGTAAGGCTTGGCAGATAGCACCTTCTCCTTGGTCTAGATACCATGGCTTCCGAGGTCACTTCAGCACCTGTGCTTGTATGTAATACTAAGGTAATCCTCACAAGGACAGCATGACTCTTCATCCCCTGCTAGCTGTGGGCCTATAAAAAACATTAATCAGCCTGCTGCTACATCTGCAACTAAGGTGAGCTGGTCCTTCAGTCAAATCATTACATAATCATTGTTCCAGCCACAAAGCTCTGAGAGTCAAAGATGTCCCCAGACATCCAAGCGTGTTTCCACACGAGTTACTAATGCTGAACTTTAAAATGCATACAGATCAAACATCCCTTTAGGTCCTCCTCTTGATTTTTCTACTGTTCTACCTAAAATCTTGTGAAGGATATTTTTCATTGAAACGCAAGTAGTTCCTACCCAACTCACTTCCTTTCTCATTTAAATAAAAGCTATCACTAACCACACTTGAAGTGCTGGTGCTAAGCCAGACCGAATTTCTGCTGCAGGGACACTAAACAAAAGCCAAGACACTGGGGCCTTGCCTTCTTGTTCTGTAAACAACCTGTAAATCCAGAAATCAGAATTTTTTCAAGGTCTGAAAAGGAGTCCACAGAAGTGAATCCATCTCCCTACAACTCCTGCT
The DNA here is from genome assembly GCA_000699545.1 of Podiceps cristatus. Lineage (NCBI taxonomy): Eukaryota > Metazoa > Chordata > Aves > Podicipediformes > Podicipedidae > Podiceps > Podiceps cristatus. The sequence continues at coordinate 1,820 of KL275399.1, forward strand.
GAGTTTGCAAGCTGAAAATTTAGGAAGTAAAAGGTAAACATGGTGGCATACCTTTAGTTAAAGTACATAGAACTTGGCTAACTGTGGTCATCAGGATCAAGAGGGTGGGTGACCCCAGAAACTTGACATTCACACATCACAGGGCTAAAGACGTTACAGAGTTGCAAGTGTACTGCATTTGGCTGATGAATTGTGCAGGAAAGGAGACAACACACAATTTACACCAGGTACTGCAATAAACTGGTTTTCATGGGGGAAGGTTGTTGGAAAGGAAGGACAAGAAATCTGTAGTTCCATTTACAGAGAATTTACTTTTTCCCTGCTGATCTAACTTAGACTAAACCAGAAGCATTCGCAAGCACATGGCCTAGCCTTGCTGAAGTCAGTGGGATTAGTCTTAGACAGGAACCTGGGCAAGTATTTAAATACACAAGAGTACAGATGAGGCATGGACCTACTCTGGCTCCAGAGCTGCCAACTGCAGCAACTGCAACAGGACTGACTCTGTCTGACAAGGAATGCTGGGCACAGAGCTAGTAACAGCCCATAAAAAAGTTTGGCCATGACCCCTTCATCCCTCACTTGAACAATGTCAAGTGAAAAGCTGAAAACTGGTTACCAAAACAGAAAATCTGACAGACTACTAAAATACTCCACTTACATAGTTTTCCAAGCCCTTATAGATGTTATCCGCATGGACAGGTAAGTCCCAGATACTACCTGTGTTTTCTCATAGTATGTACTTTCTTAACAGACAGAAAACTTGCAATAAGGATTAGAAACATGAGATTTCCCCAGAAACACTGTCTTCACAAAAGGCCCATTCTGCTCCTGCTGGCATGCCTGCATGGCTCTACAGGAACGCGCTGTATAGTCAACAGCTGACCTTGCTTGGTGGGACTGGTGGGGTATGTTGCAGTGCCAAAAAAAACAAAAACAAAACAAAAAACAAACAAACAAACAAAAAAAAAAAACAAAAAACAAAAGAAAAAAACAAAACAAAACAAAACACCAAACCCCAAAACCAAACCAAACCAAACAACCACAACGAAACCCAAAAAACCCAAAACCAAAACCAAATTCCAAAAAATAAAGAGCTGCACTGACCTCTCTCTTCAGTCTTGGGGCTTAATTCTTCTTCTTTTTCTTCTTCATCACTGCTGGAGCTCTCTGTTTTCCCCTTCATTTGTTCCAACTGGTCCAAGTTAACTCGTCCAACCAGCTCAAAGTTACGACTCACCTTTGAAAGAAACACTTTTGTCATCAATCAGCACAATCACCAGCTAATCAGAAAAATCATCACATACTTAAAACAAAATCAAGCACACCCCAAAGCCTGCTCAGCTAGAGGTGACGTAATCAAATTAACATTCATTTCTTTTCAATGATAGTGATTTTTTTTCTTCTCTGTTTATTCTGTATTTCTCATTTTTGGTTTTCAAAAATTAATGACATTCATTAAGCCCTCCTCATTTCTTCTTGGTTTTGATGTATTAAAACAAACAAAAAAAGTCAAGGAATGCAAACCACAAAGTTGTATCCTCTTTTTATTGGACAAAAACTGCTGTGATCAAACACTGCTATTGCACATCCGCACTGGAGGGAAATTCTTTGTGACTGCTTCATTCATGAAAAGATAGGCCTTTTACTAAGCACGTGGCTGCTGTGTGCCACATACACTTTCACTCATTAATAACAGATTAATTTTCATTACGGAGGGCTGCAAAGTGCTTTACAAACTGATACACAGACTATAATGGGAGCACTTCACCCAGCAGTCAAATTCAGCTAACCCTAGGGTGAAATGCACCAGCTACTTAAGGGCTCACAGCAGCAGTATGAAAGGAGCAGCTTAGGGCATGGAAGTCAGGAACTCCACCACATCCAACAGAAACAGCAGAGGAGCAGTCCAGATTTACAGCTGAGGGAGAGAGCATGGAGCATGACCAGGACACTAGGGCTAATACTTGTTGGATGACAAGTACCCTCTGAGCTCATTGATCACTGCTGGGAGGGATTCTGGATTCATCTTTCACACAGAGACAGCCCTCCAGCAGCACGGCACTGAGCCACAGAGGCAGAGAGGATAGAGACGGAGGAATGAGCGCAGTACGACACCTCTTGCAAGATGCTGAATGAAGTATCAACACCCTTTCCCTCTGTGGGAAAGGGAATGGGAACGAACATAAGGAACATGTGAATTAGACTGTAGTACATCTCCAGATAGCAAACTATCCTAAATGAAGAGGTGTGCGGATTCCTAGCACTACTCTGTACAAGCAGCTGTGATGAGGCTCTCTGACTTAACATGTTACCTGCTAAGATTTAAACAAACAAGACCACATGCAAGGCGTTTAATTCAACCCAGCTTGTGCACAGGAACTCCTGTGCACTGTAGGGGCAATATATCACTTGGGTATATAAGCCCGGAACTTGGATATAAATTACCAAAGAGCAATGGGGAAAAGATACCTTTAACTATTGGCACCATCATCGCAGGTCCAGATTGGAAGGGAGAGCTAAGTAAGGGAATAATCTTCCCAGCCTGATACACCATGTTAAAAGAATGAGGAATAGTGCCTCCTGGATATGCCAGGTGCCTTGCTGTGGTGTCTGGGAGGTGTGGATCACCACATATACTGTGTGACTTTCAGAAGACTCTCCAGAAGTAATAAAGAAGAAGGCAGATAAGCACAGCAGGCCAACATAAGTTTACAGAGTTTGCTTTTGTAAGACAGCCAAATATTTTTTTAAGTATGAAAACTTTTGCTGGGACTTCTGCTGCTAATATTGTCAATATAAATGTAGTTGGCTGTAAGACAGCGGCATGCAGTCAATGAAGCAGGAGGAAGTTTTTAGTGAGGACCTGGTCAGGCCAGCTCCAACAGGTGGAGGCATACAGCTGCCTCCCATGGAAATGCAACCAGGAAGCACTCTAACAAATAGTCCAAAACACATCTCAATTCTAGAACTTAAGTGTCTCTCAGCTACACAGCTCGGTCACAGAAATTTCAAAGCTAACAGTCTGTGGAAAGCCCCTAATGACTTCTCAAAGACTGGATCAGGTCTGCACTCAGGCACTCCACAAAAACTCCAGAGCAGTCTTAACTTAGGACCTGGTTATACTTGCTGTTTATCTTTCCCTTGTTAAATGTAAACATAGATGTACCGCCCTCTTTGTTATTAAAATATGCATGGTATGTCAGGCTGCTGAAGTTGCCAGAGCAATCTTACCTTTGGAATCTCCTGCCTTTTAGAGCAGCTGAATCACACAGCCTTAATATTGTTTCACAGCCCCCTTTTTTCCCCCTTTTTAAATAAACCTAGCATACACAAGTGCCTTTTCCAGATAATCATACTCTGCATACAACAGTGTGACAACTCTGATCAATCTGAACAGCTTTAGAAACCCTCAATTTTGAGTTTCTACTGGGGGGTGAGGGAGATATATTAGAAAACAGGCGAAGTGAAGCCCAACATGGGATTAGTTTTCTGATTTGGGAGGGAGAGGAAAAAAACCCAAGGGCAAGTTGGGTACTCAGAGTTGATGTGCAAGTAAACTAGTACAGTATTTGCAAAGAGTAGATTGCTACAAATTAAAACTATTTGGATGTTACCTTGTGCTCATCTCGAAGGTGAGCGTCCAGCTCCTCTGTGTGTTTGGTCTCATAGTAGCAGAGTTGGCATTTGTAAGGTTTCAGTTCATTGTGCTTCTCTATGTGCTGCTGCAAGCTCTCATCACTGGAGCAGGTAAAGGTACACTTATCGCAGCGGAAAACAACCCCCTGCAAGTACTTTGACAGTTTGGAACGGCAGACTTCAATGGGAACGACCCGCTCTTCTGTAGGAACAGGACAACATTCACTTAAAAATTTTATGAAATATCAGGGTGAGATGTCAACAGTTTGCACACTATCACCCACTAAAGGAATAGTATCTGCTATACGGGTAGGCAATCTGTCTATAAAGGAATGGGAGATAAGCTGGACCAACACAAAAACCACAAGACAACAATTCTTCCTGCAATGTACAGCGTTAATCCTCCAAGGCTACAAATGCAAGTGTCCTCACAAATGTAATTGCTTACTGGGTAAAGAGGACAGGAATGAAGGGTTTGGGGCAAATGAGACTGCATCTGAGAGTCAAAGTAAAGCTGATCTCTGGGGACTACGAGGGTAAGCAAGGCGGCACCTTTTCCTGGAAGAGGCTGTGGAGTTCAGCCAGGGGCAGAAACTTCCCAAACACCCACAGCTTTCAGAAAGCTCAGTCTCAAAATCTGGACATGTCATGCCACAATTCCCAGAGTTCAGATCATGGATACAGGCATGTACTGAAAGTGCTCTTGCCGAGTTTTTAAACTCTCCACTTCTCAAACAAAGCACTGAGCAGCAATTAATTTCAGTCATTTGAGAAAGCCAGAATCTGATGTGCGTAGCACTCATCCATTGGGCTGTGTGCACAAGGGAAACCCCAAATTTGACCCTTCGGCTGAGGGTCACCAGAAGATCCTCATATGGACTTTTATTACTGAACTGGCCTTTTGAACTAGAACACTGAAATTTAGTATTGTTACACCTTATGGACCACAGATTAAAGGAGAAGTTTGTTCCTCCTTATGCAGGTTCATCCCTAATGACAGATTAAAACGAACAAAAAGACCATGCCTGAATCTCAGACGGCAGATGTGGAGAGGCTAGGGGAATGTGAGACGTGGCAATCCACATATGGATATGAGCCAATGGGCCCTTTTCTTTAGTGAGAAGGGTAATATAATCTCCAAAGACAACTACAGAAATACAAACTCCCTTAGGGTTTCTGCACAGTGGCAAAAGCTCCACTGTCCATTCACTTTTGGCCAATCCACGTGCCGCTGCTGCTCACAAGACCTTTTCTACAGCTCAACAAAATATTCCATCCTACTCAGCTTCTCCCTGAACACAAGTTATCCTATCTCATAACTTCCTCTCTGGCCACTTCAAAAAGCAGAACTTTTCCCCAAAGTTAGACCTTAAAAAAAAAAAAAAACAAAAAAAAAAAAAACAAAAAAAAACCAAAACAAAACCCAACAACCAACCCCCCCCAAAAAAACCAAAAACCACCACCACCAAAAACCCCACCACAACAAAACCAAACCCAAATCTAACCCAAACAAAAAACCCCAACAAACCAAAAACCTGTGGATTTGTAATTCTTTTCTACACCAATAGCAGCTTCTCTAGCTTTAAAGACACCTAGTTGTGGCCATTCAGGGTAGGAAAAGGGGAGAGGGGAATAAGGTCTAAGAGACAACAGTATCTAAAGCTGATTCTGGGATCATAAGAAGAATTTTTACAAGGTTGTTGCAGTTGTGTGCTTTTGAACTCACTGAAATAAGCAATGCAGACAGTGAAAAAGTCAACTGAAATTTTCAAAAGGGAAATACTAATTATTTGTTCACTTTTCCTCTAGCACTTGGCACAGCTTGAAAAAGCTAAAACATGGGATGGTACAAAACTTTTTATCTACCAGTCTAGAGTAATGCAGCATTCCCTAATTCACATTAGCAAAACTTACTATCTCACAATCACACACCCACACCCCAAATCAAAAAGGTAGCACAATAACACAAGAAAAGCAAAATAAACTTAAACATCAATTCTAGCTTGAAGGATTTCACTTTCAGAGGATGATTTAAAAGTTTTACACAATGTATTCATGTCAGTGAGCTTCCTCCAAGCAATGATTTTGGAACTTGCAAAGTTATTTGGATCCAGAACCTCACATTTCGTAAGGTGATGCTCTCATCTTCAGCTTGCCCCTACAAAGCTCCATTTATTTAATTACTCATTTAGTATGCACTTATCAAATCTGGGCAACTGACAAAAATACAGCAAACCATAAAGCCCCATACACAAATTGAAAGAGGTAGCTTCTTTATCCATTTATAGACTTCTTCAAAGTTCAGCAGTATCTAAACAAAAGCTACTGTGTATGCTTCACAAAAAGATGTCCTAAATTGTGGAACAATTTAGCAAGAAGTGTAATTTAAAAACAACAACAAAATAAACACCTGAAAAGCATGATCTTGGTTTAAGAAATCAAATTGTTCCATTAGACTGAAATATTCAGGCTAACTGTAATGCAGATCAGAGATAAAACTGAAACGCCATTAATGCACTAGGTATTTGCAGTATGGCAACTCAAAGCAGACACACATTTTTTTGCTCAAGGCATAAAAGAGACCATGACTCTAGCAGTCCTCAGTTGTAATGAAAAAAAAAAAAAAATCTTTACTCAGAAACACACCACAGCATAGATGTTATTTCCTTCCCTTAAAGGTAAAGCAAGTACAAACAAAACAGCCCTACTATCTAGACACAGTCCAATTATTTGGCCGTATTGGGTCTTTGAAAATACGTATTTTTGCCTGCAAATTCAAGCTACAGTCACAGAACAGGTAGCATTTGCATTCCAGTGGCCAAAAGCAAGCACAGCACAAGGGTTCTGCATGTATCGATGAAGCAGCATGTGCAAGGGACAACACCAGAAACAACCACATGCAAGGAATCGGAAAATGTAGCAATGAAGCCTTTGGGGAGGGAGATGAATTTGAAAATTCAACTTTTTATCTTAAAGTTACTATTCAACCCAAATGGGTGTAATTTCTATTAAATGTAAGAACTAAATCTCTATTTGTACCAGGAAGGGAATAAAATGATTGCTAAAAGAAGAGAAAATAACACCCCAAGGATTTGGCAGTGATGGGTTAACGGTTGGACTCGATGACCTTAAGGGTCATTTCCAACCTTGACAATCCCATGATCCTATGATTTTAAAGCAGATCAAATACTGACTTCTGTAAGCTGCATTCAGCCCTGGAAAGTACCAAGGTGTTTCAAAATGTGTGATGGGAATGCTACTGGAAGGGATAATGAAAAGTAATTGCACTGTCCAGACTAAGTTAAAGGCCTCTTTTGGCCACAGAGCAAGAGATCAATGTCTCCTCTGTGTCTCCTCTCCCTAGGCTTGCCTGTCAGAATTCAAGAGCCAAACTTCTCTTCACCTACCTGCACAGCAGCCTCTAGCTGTGTCAGTCCCCTGCTACAGGCCACCTGTAATGAGTCTGTGCTCCATCTGTACCCACAGAAGTAATGGTGAACCACTTTTACACTGATGAGGAACAAGTGATATATGGAGGAAGGCTCTTGGGAACTTCCAATTGCCCTCATTCTTAATAAGAAGGAAATTCCTTGACTAACTTTTTCTCACGAGGCAGTCAGGCTTCTAGCTGATGACACTTAAGCCCTGTAAAACTCAGTTGCTGTAGCCCCTTATTGAGAAGCAAATATACTCTCTGTTTCCATGCCGTTTCACCAGGGATTACAGGTACGGCAACTTGGAATTAATGTAAGAGTTACACACCCGTAAACATGTTTTTACACAGGAGGAACAGTAACTATGAATGGATCAAATCCTTTACTCTTGGTTTTACACACTGCACCACTCTGTCTACCTCAGAAGTAATTTTCTTGGTCCACAGCTCAGGGCTATGCCCTTGTTTTATGAATGCAATGGCTATCTAAGACTACATTCACCATCCCTCATTCTCTCTTCCAGTGCATGTTAAATCTTGTCAAAATTGTCTGCTTCAGCTGCCACACAATTAAACACAACAGTAGAGGGGTTTTTTTAGCTGGATATATGCACCAGAAAGAACTTTGAGGAAGGATGCTACTTCCTTTATTACCTGGATGCTTGATGACAGAGAAAACCCTTATCCTTCCCTCAGTGGTCTCTCAAGATTCTTTATCAGGTTAGTCCCACTGGCACTAAAACTTCTTTTACTCTGTTTTACCTCTGCCAGTGCTCTAGTAGCAAAGAACTTAATGGTATAGCCATCAGCTTTGTTTCAGCAGCACAACAGCTCAAACAAGCAATAGCTCTACAAAAGAACTGTTTTGTAGCGTCACTTAGCCAGGAGGTAACCACCTCCTTACAATTGGTCAGAAACAAGCTCTGTACAGGCAGTACAGCTGTGTGAGCTCATGAAATGTTATTCCACTTCTGCAACTGAACATTCCCAGTGTCAGCCCTATGCCTGATGGAAAATACATTAACTAAGCCCATCCATTTCTCCCTCAGCCTGTCTACTGGTAGTGTCCACTGGAACCTTTGCACAGCCACAAAACAGAGCACACCTCAGCAGCACTTGGAGCTGTGTGGTCCCAGCACAGGGGTTAACTAAACCCTCCTCTCCTCTCAAGTGAGCTGTTATGGAGCATGCCCTGAAGCTGGGCAAAAGCTGACACAGCAACACCTTCAAAGACAGAAAGTAAAAGCTAAAGCATCTGCCAAAGTGTTACAACCACATAAGGTAGTTTTGTAATGTGCTTTCTGAATCACTGACAGGTCATTTTTTCCCCACATTCCCTCAGAATATCCCTGGCTAGGAGATAGAAATTTGTATGAACTCTGCCAACCTCACTGCTTTGGTATAAGAAGGACTTTAAGCTACCAGCACTGAAAAGTGGCATGTTACAAAGAACTACGATGCGCTTGTCACACCAGGATCTCCTCCAGAAAAAAGATGGCATGCAAAACTTGTGTTTGCTCACCACCAATACCCTACTGTGAAACTCTGCCCAACCTGCAAGCAGGCAGAGTGCCATCCCAACACATGGGTTTGGATTTCGGCAGCCAACAGACCATCTACAAGCATCAAGTGTGATAGCTATGGGCAGGAATCCCAGCCCAAAGAGCCCAAACAGCTGTCTCTTCTGAGCTAGCAAGCCCACAGTTAATAGAATATAGAAATCCCCTAATCCCACTTTTAGCTGGCTTAAAAGAAAGAAGGGAGAGGTGCAGATAGAAAAGGAGTCTTAAAGTAAAACAAAATTACGGTAATTTTTGTTCCAATGCTAAGAATGCTGAGCAGAAAAAAATCAAGCAAGTAATCGGGATATTTTGGGGCCTCTATAGTTAGTTGATTTGCCCTGTCACAGAGTTTATGACAGCAAGGTCTTTATGGTAACAAGGACATAAGCAGGAAACAACTCTGGCCTAGATCAAAGCTGTAAATTAGGGCAACTCTTGCTAAACAGGTGTCTGATGACTGCTAACCTCTCTAGAGGAAAAGCTTAAAAACAATTTCAAATCTGCCCTGTTTCAGCACTGGCTAACTTTGAATTTTACAGAAAATAAATAAGATGCATCATTTAGAAATGAAACAAAAGGTACTCAAGGGCTGATGACTTATTCAACATTCTTGTCGCCATGTACAGAGAGGGGAAAATTTAATTAAACCAGTCTGGAAGACAAGGGTGTTGGTTCAGCATTCCCCTCATCAGATACAGACACATACAGGGATATTGTTACCTCTGTGCAGAACTATATGGTCAATCATGTTGCGTTTATATTTGGTGTGATATAGGCAAAGAGGACAGCGAAGGTCTTTGGGTCCTTCCTCAGGAACTGCCGAATGCCCAGCTTCCACGTGCATAGTAAAAGCAGATCTGTGAAACGGGAGGGAGAGATGGAAGCAGTCAGAGGAGGTGTGCAGGGAACGATGAAGTGTCACAGCTCTATAAGGGATGTGTTGTGTAAAATGGTACAGATACCACTCAGCCTTGTCTTCACAGTGCCACATGGCATTTGAGCGGGGGCTACTCACATGAGTAACACATGAGCAGAGGTATTTGCAGGCTTGTATCCTGAAGTAACAAATGCTCATCTGACAAGATATTCTTTCAGACGGGCTGCTCTATAGTTGCATTGCTATAGTTAAGATAGCAAAAGAATTCCCATCTTTCATGCTTATTGTCTTCATCCTGAAATTTTCAGTGTACTTCCTCTGTCAAAGATTAAATTTTTAGCAAGTCAAAGAAAATCCAGAAAATGTTCTGGACTTGCAGAAGTGAAGACAGACTTTTTTCTGGAGGCAGATAATATCCTTAACTACCTTCATCTTTGTAGGACAAGCCCAAAACCAGGTAAAATGTTTAGATTCAGGATACAAAAACAGACTTGCATTCACAGTGCGTTTGGCACTGAGAAGTTAACTTTTAAAGCATCATCTACAGGGATCTGAAAACTCGAGACTAAGAACATTCTACTTATTAATGTGGAGAAATGAATGAATACTCCACGGTGCTTTTGAACAAAATAATTCATGCTGGCATTACATTGGCTGCATACTTAAAAGTTGCAACAGACATGCATACAGAGGAAATTAACTGTACACCTATCTAACCACAAGCTCAACTACTGAAATGAGAGGTGTCTGTAAACTTGGGGCACTTGGTCATTTTTAACTAAAGCAGTGTCAAAGCTTCCAAAACTTAAGGAGCTTGCCACATTGATCTATAGTCAGAAGTCTCTTTGAAGTTTTTACAAGACTGTTAGCTTGAACAACTTACCAACAAACACAACTGGCTTTGGGCTGATTCAGCAATCACTGAATTCTACAGGAGTATTTCTATCAACTTCAGTGAGTGCTTTCATGCATTTAAGCTTCTATGGTGAGTTGAAGAGGGTATTGGTATGGGGTTTTTTTTGCCCTGCCCCCCCCCCTTTTTTTTTAAAGACAGAAAACATGCTGTGCCTCTAAAAGAACTACACTTAATCCCTCAATGTTCGAGACACCACATGAAAGAACACTACTCCCTTGTGCGACTATGAACATGTTTAAATGCTGCTTGGTTTAAGATGATTTCATTCCATCCAGGTAGAAGAAAATGGCATTTGCAAGACATGAACAGATTGAATGGACCTGGCAATTGCTGGTAATCTTTAAGACAGAGAGCAATTAGAATATAAAGCACAAGCAGCAAATTTTACCATAGAGGAAGCAAAGGGCTGAAGCAACAGAGGCTACACACATGTAATTAGAGATTGCTTTTGTAAGGATTCTCTCAGGTTTGTGCTCAACATTTTCTTCAACAGAACTCCTCCCCTTTATCCAGTCATCCTGCTTACTGTCACCAGCCTCCTAAGAACTTAACACATTTGAGACCTCAAATGTTATGCTCAAGGGTCCAGCATATCAAGAGGAAATGATGAACAGCATAGGTGCGTAGGCCTTTTTTTTTTTTTTTCTTCTCTTACAGACCAGCAGCTAAAAACAGACACACACACGGAGCATCAAGTTTTTAAATTTTGCACATCTAGTTGGATTTTCTGAAATGTATCTATGTCCTATCAGATATGCTAGAGAATGCTTTGCATTTCAGCTAGACAGACGGTGGGAGAAATAAAATTACATGAGAAAGGTTTCTTCAGAAAGGTGACAAATTCTCCTGCCTCCCTAGGACACTTGATTGTCCCATGCTTTGTACTGGTTGTAGAGAAAATTTTCACATTTGAGGACAAGGATAGCCCTCTAATTGCCTATGCTGAGGAAAAAGTACTACCTGTACCATTTCCTCCAGCAAGTGTAACCTACTGCAAGGACTTACTGTGCTTTCGTCTGCAGCAGATGGTACCGGCTGTTGTAGGAGAGAGGAAAATGGATTACATGGATGCTGCTGTGATCTGGCATGGCATTTCCCATGTTCCCCTCCCTGGTCAGCAGTGGCCATGTTTCTGTTAGCTACAGCCAGCTCTCAAAGATCTCAGAAGTCTTTTCAAGTGCTAAAAAACCCCTTACGAGTTCAGTTTATTTGTTTTGCACAGTACTTACTTAAAGCCTGTATAAAAGGAACAATCTTTGCACTTGAAGAGTTTTTTCCCTCCGTGCTTGTCACGGTAGTGACGCCGAATGCTCTGTATGTAACCCGAGGAGAATTCACAAAATTCACAGTTAAGGATGGCTTCTGTTTTTTCCACTCCTGCAGCACTCCCAGAAAGTGGGATTGGGCTGATGTTGTTGTTGTTCCTGGCCAAAGCTGCAGACTGGTAGTGGTTCAACTGCTGCTGAACATCAGGAGGCTCAGAGTATGAAGAATCTGTAGAGAAACAGAGGGAAGTTGTTATTCCAGGTGGATCAACACATCTAAAAAGGTTTGAGGCCTGCTCCAGCACCTATTGGCTTTCAGACGGGGTTGGATCAAGACGTTGGTTATGAAATCTTCTGACAGCTTTCTGAAGGTATTTAGAAAAAGAGGTGTAACACTTCTTAACCTAATCTAATGTGTATTCTATAATTTAAAAGGTGATCAGTATAAATTATACTTTTTAGATCTGATTCAGAGAGGAAAGAAGTGACAGATTTAAATTAAAAGTAGTCTAAAGAGAAGTCTGGTTTTAAGACACTTTTAATTTGTGAAGGTAAAGCACATTCATACTGCAAAGTGTTTATGTGTTTGGTGCAGAAATCAGACCAGATCCTCTCAAATATCTTATGCTAGTTTACACTAGATGAAGATCTGGCACAGGATACATGTAAATAGCCTACCTAAAAGTGGGGGGAAGAAAAAATAAATGGATACTCTTCCTTAAAAATGCATGGAGTTATTTAAGAAACCAAAGTTAACTTTAGTGAAGTGATACCATTTTACTTTGTCACATTTGAAGCAGTCTTCACAAAAGGTAAATTCAAGTTCTCCTAGCTGATGATGTTTGAAATGAAGTCATCATTGGAAAAGAAGATATTTAATCACAAATTCCAGTGAAGAAAACTTCTAAACCACATTTCCTTAGAAGCTGCGATGTTCTGCTATACTGAGAAAGATCTTTTTATATAGATACATCTGTACAGATGCATCCCTTCTACAACCCAGCAGAACTCTGCCACACCATTTCAATGGCATGTGGAGAAACAGAGTCCAGAGATGTCTCAATACCGAAATTGAAAGTTATAATACTTTTAGCTGGACCCCCAAAAAAGGAGGAAAGAATGGAGGAAGGAAGGGTGGTGTTGAACCTTTCCCAACACGCTGCTTGAATGTGGAGGTTAAGACTTCATCTGCTTTGTCTTATATAGCCCACAGCTGCCCATGAATGGCACAAATGAAAGCAGATGAATAAAGCTCAGATGAATTTCAGTGTAACTTTTCTGAAAAGAAGACAAAAGGCTCTTTTCTTAAGCTTTCTAGAAGAAGGGGGGGGTAAAAAAAGAGAAAGAAAAAAAAGGGGGAAAACCCCAAAAAACGATGAACCCCACACCAAGGAGTGGGGGGAAGTCGGGATACAAACTGTACCAGCCACCTCCTGCTTTGATGGGTACTTCATTTTCCAAAGCTTAATTCCCTGAGGCTGGATATGTAGGAATTCTCTAACAGACATACTTTGGGAACTTAACACCATCCATTCTAACCAATTAGTACGGAGAAACAAAAGGCAAACAGGCCTACACAGCACTCATCGTGGGGACTTCTCCACCTGTCTTCAAAAGACTAAAATGCTTGCTTTCTTTTCTCAGTACCACAGAAGGGGGTTATACGAGCCTAAGAAATGAAAAACAAACTAACAACAACCAACAAAAAACAACACCCACACAAACAAAACACAAGAAGAATATAAATGTCTCCAGGCTCCCCTGGCTTCATCACCACGTGTATGGCAAAGACAAAGGCACATGAAAGATTCTGGTAAACGAATTAAACACTTTGTTTTTCCTGTCCAAGCCTCATGAATCGAAGCTGGGTTACAATGCAGCATTTATCATCTCTTGCTTCCACAACTTCTACAGCAGGTTTGCTCACCCTGAGGGCTCACAGTGAGCTCCGCCCATTCAAATGCCAAGGCTTTCTTTTCCTTGTGTTTGAAACAGGCTCCCCACTTACTTTATTTTGGTACAGGACAGGCCTGGGGAGAGTTGCAAACCTCTGCAGAAGTCTCCTTTCTCTCAAAGGCAGCAACCAAGCGGTCACCCTCTTTTGGAACAGGACCTAGAGGCCCAGAACGATGCATGGTTCAGAGCAGATTTGCCGACCTGCGTATCTGCAGCGTGGTGTCTGGTCTACCAGGTTCAAAGCTTTTAAAAGCACAAAACGCCATTAGATTTCCTGACAAGGATATCACAGCCCAAATAAGTCCACAGCACTGAAAACAGTTCTTTTTGTATGTGTAGTAGTCAAATTACTTGTAGGGTACTGGTTAAAGCGTAGTTTGTAGCTTACTGTTCCCCTCCTCAAGAAGAAGGGATCAAAAATTTCCGTTATATCAAGCTTCCTAGCCAAAGCCTCAGTGATAATCCACTGCTAAGAAAGTTACAGGTTTAAAAACGATTTATTTCAGAACAAGGAAGTTTTGTTATTGTTTGGAAGATCTACTGTATTTCAGTTTTTACTTGCCCTATCATCTGGTTTCTATTATTCCAGCTTTCGAACTTTCAATCAGATATTTACATACTTCTGTGGAATCTGGTATGTGAAAACTGCGAAAGTAGATAGCTACATGCCTATTCCTTCAGAAAAAAAAATACACAAAGTAGCTTTGCTTGTCATCAGGAATAGCCAAAAGCAAATTCTACCTTTAATATTTGAATTCTTACTTTCTTTCAACCAAAATTCATGATGGCCACCTTACAATTTTTCATATATTGCTCCGTTAAGATAGTTATTACATTTACAGGAAAAAAGCCATCTGAGGAGCTTATGCAGAGAGTTTTACACTTAAACAATGGTACCATGCATGTCCCTAGTTCCCTCTGTATATTCTTCCCCTTTTCCCTTGCCAAATGCTTTCCTTATTTTGCAGTCCTTCTGGAGTGCAAGATTTAGCATTTCCAGAAGAAAACCGCTCAGGATGAACACATGTATATGGGCTTCTGTTGGTTTCTGAGAAGGAGCTTGCCAGACAGCTATCCTAGCATGCAGGTGTAACCAGCTCCACCAGGAACACGTCGGACAGAGTCCAAAGCTGACTAAAGGCATGGGAGGTTTTCCACCAATTTCAGTGAACCACTCTTTTCCGTGTCCACTGCAAAACCAGTGAAGGCAGCAGAAAGATAGGAACTGACTTGAGTTTGCTTCCAAACACGCGTTTGTTTTAGCACACAGCACAGAATGAACTGCCAGCAAATAAGAAACAGATGAAAGGGCTGAGGTTTGGGATTTTTTTATTTGTTTGTTTGGGGGGTTTGGTGGAGGGGTGGTTTGTTTGGGTGGGTGGTTTGGTGGGTTTTGGGGTTTTTTTGTGGGGTTTTGTTTGTTTGTTTCATTATAGATGGACTTGGCAGTGATGGGTTAACGGTTGGACTAGATGACCTTAAGGGTCTTTTCCAACCTTGACAGTCCTATGATCCTATGACTTTTTTAAAACCAGTACCTGGAAAATGGACTAGGGAAGCAAACACATAGCCAAGGAGCAACTGCGCTGCCTGAAACTGGCAGGGCACTTCTACACAGGTACCTCCTCTAGTCCTGCTGGAAGAGTGGGCTGATGTTCCAAATAGTTCTGCATGTAGTACATATGGGGGGGTCGAGCTGACTTAAGATGTTGACCAAGTATTGAGCTGCTGTGCACCAAACTGCTGGACACCTTTTGGTGCTGTTGCTGCAAAAACAGGATGCCTGGATGTAAGAGAATGGAAGAGGAAGAGAACAGAGCTCTTCTCTCAGAACTGACCAAGCACTGAGTCATGGCTGTACACAATGCAAGATCCACCTCAGCCTTTTTTCTGCACCCCAAGCACAAGAAGTTGGGAACACTCCAAGAAAGTGTAAACAACCTTAACCCAGAGCATGAAGAAGGTCTGAAATAAGTAACATGGCCTCAGAAGCCTACATCAAAGCCAGAAAGCAGAAAAAAAGACACTGAAATAAGCAAAGGGAGTTAAGAGAATTTGTATTAAGTAAAATATGAAGGCAAAGAGAAAACATGAAAGGGAAGAGTATGACGAAAAATGAAACATTAGGAAGTACCGATTACATCTTAAGTAAAAAAATGGCATTTTTTTCTTTGAACAGCCTCGAGGTAGCACAAGAATAAAGCATGTTCATATAGGCAATTCAAGAAAAGAAAACAGAATACTTAACCCTGACTGATTTAAAACAATCAATCAAACAAAAAAAGCCCACACCAAAACTACCAAGATCAATTTTTAAAAGTAGTTTTATCCAAAATGAATTGAAGGACTCAACTACACAACTCCAAAAGCAGAGTAACAGAATGGGATGATCTGATGTAAAAGGAAGGACACCTACAGTCATGACAAGAGGCAAAAATTAACAGTAATTGATGTAGTAAAAAAGGGAAGGACAGTGGTGATGCTGCAAATCTCAATTTTGAGATTTCACATATCATATCTACCTACAGACTACATGCACAGGAAGAATAACAAAGCTAGCAAGCAGTGTAATTCCTACCAGCACCTATGGAACTAAAAGAAGACAGAATCTACCCTCAGTATGCAACAGCATTCTCATATCCAAATGCAGAAATGTCTAGCTGAAAGGAAAGCAGTAGAAACGACTGTCCACATGGTGCCTCATCAACACAGCCATATCTAAATTACTACTGCGCACTGGTAATAATACATAAGTATGTTTCATAGTGTCTCTGCACAGGGTGAAGACAGACAGCATTTCCAGAGTGCCTAAAACACTTAAATGACTGGTAAGTGACACTGCCACTCTGAAAACTTTATTCAGAGCACAGACACAAAGACTGGCACAATGAGTCTATCAGCAATACTGGAAGTTATTGCCTCATCCAAGAGAACATTCGTCTCCACTACAATGCAATGCAATCATGAAAATGCAGCTTGATACATACCTGCATACCCTGCGATCATACACTGGGTAAAAATATACAGTGAAAACCCACCACAGAAGCAAAATGAAAATCCAAGTTTTCATGGATTCTCTGCAGCATGTAACATGCTGCTTCTAAAAGAAGAAAAACTTAGGATCTTTGCATCAGGAAAAAAAATAACTAAAGATTCTGATCCAGATATATAAATTTACTCAGAAATTAAATGATGATTTAGTTATTTGTAGGTATTTTCAGACCTATCAATGAACACATATGCACCAGCAAAACACACTAAAAGACAACACCTAAATCAAACAACAGACCAGAAATACACCTGGACATGCCTAAGTAGGAGACACTGAGCAGCAGGAGAAAACAGAGAAAAAAAGTACCTACTAAAGGGAAAAAAAAAAAAAAAAAAACCAGCATTATCTGTAAAGGCCATTTTTTGGATCGTTTTGGAACAGCTTTGGTGAGAAAGATGTTACATTGCTTATCTTTTTAGGATGAACGAAACTAGACGCATCTAATGCAAACATTTGCATGCCTGCACAATGAGGGATAGGGATGAAGGGAGAAACACTTTCCAGGAAAAGCAACTGTTTGAGTACACTGGAAAGCAAGCTTACTGCCTTTACAAACTACTAATAATTGAATAGCTCAATGACCAGGAGACAGTGGGAGATAAAAATGAAGACACCATGCTTACCTGATACATCCACAGAGAAACATCAACTAAAGTCAAAAGAGATCACAATTTGTACGACAAATGAAACTGGGCAAGGGGGTGTTTGGCTCCTGAGATTAAAAAAAAACCCATCAAACAAACCACCCCCACCCCAAAAAAGTCCAAAAAACAAAGACAATGGAGTGGGTAGAGGGTGGTGGAATGTAGTAACAATACAGGCCTAGGATATTCATAGGATAGGATTGTCAAGGTTGGAAAAGACCCTTAAGATCATTGAGTCCAACCGTTAACCCATCACTGCCAAGTCCATCTATACCATGCCCTCAAGCACCACATTGGTGCTTGACCATATTATGGATCTGTGAGAAAAAGTCCTAAAGAGATAAAAGGAAAATATTTGGAATGATATTTAATTTTCTCTGAATTCATTCACATAAAGAGAAGATTTCTATGAAGAATCACAGAAAAATTCCAAGGAATTAAGCAAAGCATCAGACAAATGGTTTCCCCTGGATAGAAACATATTTGTGAAATCAAATCAAGATGCAATACTATACCAAAGTATACCAATAAACATGTAATATATGGCCAAAAGCACGGAGGCTTGAATAACTAATAATAAGTATTTTAAAGGGCATAAGATAAGGTTAAGAGTGGAATTTATGAGATTTAAGAAGATAATCCCTTCTGAAATTCAATGGGACTCAAAATTACCAGCTCACTGAGCAGTAGGATAGCATATAGTCATGAATGGCAACAGCTTGAAAAGTGGGAAGGTGGCAAAGCAGGGTGTCATACAAAGATTGTCAAGACTACACACATTTGTTCACTTTATGCCATGCAGCACTGACCTGGAAGGAAGACTATGTGGGAGGGTGAAATGTTCTGGCAATAAATTAAGCTGAGGGGAAGGGATGATAGAAGAGACTAAGATTCAGAGGGATGTAACAAAACATTCATGAGGAAGCTTAGGGAACCATACAGTACAAGGAAGTTTAATTCATTGCCTTTAAAAACAGAATATGAACTTACTCCTCTACATAAATTCTCATTTCTGCTAAAGAACCTTTACATTTCTACAGTGTTGTGGACAAGATATAATGGAAACAAACCTTGTGTCCTTGTTTGCAGACTCCAAAAGACAAGAGTAATGACAGAGGAAAGAAAATAAAGCCCTGGAATAAAATTGCCATTTAAAGGATTTACCCCAAAAAAAACCAACCAAACCCCAAGCCCAAAAAACTTGTTGGAGGAATTTGTTTCAGCATTATCTGTAAAGGCCATTTTTTGGATCATTTTGGACCAGCTTTTGTGAGAAAGATATTACTTGTATGTCTAAGACTCAGAAGAGGGCAACCAGAAAGACACATGGACTATCTAGTCTTGTTTATTCAAAAGAGAATATTCTTTGTAACTCTGAATTCCCTTTTGAGTTATTTGCACACCTATCTCTGAATGGAACTGAAACAGGATATATGCTATGCAGCTTCTTGTGCTAATATAGAAATAATTTTAAAGGACCATAAATTTCACCTAGGAATAAAATAATAAATAATTTTATCATCTGAATTCCTTACGCAGAGAGAGTCTTGTACTGCTGCCTACTGAAGAATCTCGAGAGTTTCATAGTTGAGATCAAGGACGGAGTGGCTGTAATACTGTGTAAGAGGACGCAATGGAAAGCAGTAGGAATTGTATACGATTAAGGATGGAGTAACAAAATTGATGAAAAAAGTTATACAATAATATTTCCATCAGAAGAGAAGGATCAGTCCAAGAGTTTCCCATGCCCTCCTGTTTTTGAGTATCCAACACTACCAGGAATTCCTATTAGCATTAGCTTTCAAGACAGGCACAACATGGTCATGACTGTCTGAATCATTACCCTGCTCTGCTAATGCTGTGATTTTGAAGGATCAGTTTTATGGGTCAGGAAACACTTCATCATCTAGCCATTTGATTTCTAGTTATCCCTTCTTTTCATCTATCCTCCCCACAACAAAATTTCTTTCCTGGCTTCTTTAACTTTCCTGCAGTTCTTTAGGTATCTTGGCCACTTAATAGTCACATATAGGCTGTACATAACACTCTTATAAACTAGGTTTTTTCAGTAGATGCTCTACCACTTGCAACCTTTGCAACATCTGTGCCAGGCTGCTATTGCTTTCTAACCCCACTGGTTGCTTTGCCCATTGTTGGTTTTGCTTACAGCAGAGAGATGATGCATGAGGAGTGCATTGTATTTCCCTTGCTCTGGCATTCATGCTACTTCACCTCTGTTTATCCACTGCCTTCGGTTTAAAGAAGGTTGCAGGCTGAGAATCTGCTGCCACTGGCTTATACTGGGTGAACAGTTCAAACTGTTGCTCACATTTCACCCCAATATTCTTACCATTTGTTATTCAAGGAATAAAATTCTATTGTATAAATACAGGGTGGCACTTAACCAAGACTTATGCTACATGTCAAACACTGGGATCTCCAGATGCTAACCTTTTTTCCATAAAATGCATGAAATAAAAAGTTGTCTACCTATTCCTTATGCTGTCGAGCTAAACTCAAGTCTCATAAACGGAAGTGCGCTTATAAGAGAGAGGAATACAAACAGATCTTGAAATAGCTTTAGCAAGATGCTGATTTAAACTGTCTGCCAAAAGGACTTACTGGTAACAGGTTCTTTTCTGAATTTACAAAGATTTCCTACTTCAATTGATTCTTCACTCAAACAATAATCTAATGAGCAAATTTTTTTTTTTTATTTTTTTATTTTTTTGGCACTGGTAATCAAACCATCCTCATGCTATTATGGTCCGTGATTTCCTTCTCAGTCTTAAGGGCAATTCATCAGATATTTTTCAGGAGCACTCCGCATTGCCTTCTCTATTTCTCTGACCCTTTAAATATTCGTATCAATACAAGCACATAGCCACAAACACACATGCTGCTGTCACCTAAATGCTCGCTCACCTCTAAGCTTGAAATGAAGAGGGGAAAAATATCCAGCTTTATCAAGTGCTGCATTTTTGCATTTTGCTTTAAAACTGGCCTTAAAATTACAGTGACGATATATGGGTACTGAGGATCATTCTGATCACAGAGCTCAGGAACTTGCAATTTGTTCTGGAGACCTTCAGCATACACCTTGACATTATTATTATTACTGCCAACAGAAAGTCCTCATCTCTTATCACCAGCTCTGAGCTCAGAGCGCTTGGGGCAGCATTTTCAAGCGTTGGTACCGAAATGTAGTAACAATGTCCCTCAAAGAAGAAATAAAAACACCTACTTAAACATCAAACTTTGAGCTGTCAACTATGATGATGACATATGTCCATTTCAACAGAGCTAAAATGAGCAAAGGAGTTTTACACCCCCATCAAGCACCAAATCCCCCTAGCAAGGTTTTAGATCAATAGAAAGTAACTGGAGTCTCAGGGGACAGGGAGAGTAGAGTATCAGCTTACACAAGAAGGCTACTAACAGGTAGGAATGATAGCCTGCAGAAATGCTCTCTTGCACAGCATTGGTCAAGTCATACCACATATCCCTTCACAGCTATAGCATCCTTTTTACTCTGTATAGAGTAATCGCAAATTCCAGGGACAGCAGTAGTACGTGACAGCTAAGAGAGCACCACCTACCACTTCATCCCCTATCCTGAACATAAAAATCAGAGCCAAAAGAAAGCAAAAAGGGGGGCGGGGTGGGGACACACACGACCCAAACAACAACAGGGGTCTAGATATGCTCGCTCTTTCACCTGTGGGTGCAATCAGGTCATTTCTGTCTGCTTGGAAGGAATCCAAAAGATGTTTCTTCCTTCATTTATTACTTGATCCACCCAAACAACTTATTTTGTCATCTCTCTACCCTAGGCAAGTCTTTCAGTATCACATCAATCCCATTGCAGCAGGCTGGCCAAATCCGTACAAAGACTGACAGCAACCTTCTTAGAGCTGCATGAGTTCCTGTCTCCCTTCTGTTAAATCTCAATTTTGCCTTTACCCATTCAGTTCAAGCACAAAAAGCTCAGGACCAGAAAAGAGCACAATTAACAGTGAGATGACACCCCCCTGAGCACAGCCAATGACAGAATAAACATCTCCTCCTGTTCCACTAGCCACAAAACTGTTCTCCACATGCTGTAGAAAAAGGCTAAAAGACAAACAACTATACATCAAGAAGAGAGCTGCATCGAACAAGGTCATCCCCAGTGCCCCAAGTCCTCGAAACAGTGAGGAGTTTGTTCAGTAAACTTGGAGGTGAACAAGCCCTGCACTTGTTCCACTAGTCCCTGCCAATCTGATGTGGGAGAAAAGTTCCCATCTGATCCAACATCTGATAAGTAGTTTAATGCTGACCACAAGAAGCAAGACACACCACCAAGTACCAGGGAGTTTTAACAAGCATTGGCAGGCAGTGTGGCCACTGGCAGCACCTCTGGGAAGGAGAGACAGGCAAAGTCTGAGGGGAAAGCAGAAACTTGCTCTAGATTAGAGGAAAAAAAAGCAGCCTGCAAAGAGGAAGGGTTAATCAGATACTTCAGCGTGAGCATGCAGCATCACTCCTATGGGGCACAAACACAGGGAAACAGGCAGATCAAGTAGACCGCTCTTTGCAGCCTGATTGTAACTACAAAAGCAGAGGCATCTTCTATTCTGCAGTATGCAGATCACCATCTTGCATTCGCAACATGGATGCTATCCTTCCAACTCACCTTGCAATTGAAGCAATTAGGTATTGAAGCTTTTCCTGAATTTGCCCTGTAGTCACTACTGGCTCTCTGCTTTCCCAGTCAAACAACAGTCAAATAAAAGAGTGTCAAACTTGAAAAGAGTGGGATCCAACCCGCCCCCCACCCCAAAAAAATAATTAAAAAAACCCCAACCCCAAACGTCAAACTAAATACAAAGAAAAAGCTGTTCTACTCCAATACAAGGTTTCTGGGCTGTGAGGACTCTGACCATTGTGGTCCTCTCCAAGCAGCAGCAGCTGTAAAACACTAAGACACAGCTGCAATGAGAGACAGCACCAAGGATGAAAGGATGGTCTTAGGAACTTTCTAACCTGATTGGAATGTTAGAAAAATACCCCTTATCAAGAGCAATGGTGCACACAAATAGAAATAAACAAGTCAGCCACAAACTATGGTATAGACAGACAAAAAAAACCAAAACAAAACAAAAACACAACAGGGACCGGGTGTCTGAGCACATGGAAAGCTTGCCTCTCTTCTGAAAGGTTGAAGGAAGAAGGAGATGCGTGGCCCTAGGGCCGAGTGGATCACTGTAATAATCCTGCCTCACTGTCACCAGCTGAGAGAATTTTGTTGAAAAGGCTCCTTGCTTCTGACTCTTCTCCTCTCATTCTGGTAGTACACGAAATTACTTTAGCAAATCTGCTAAAGGCCCTCTGCACCCCTCAGGATTTCATCTGTCAAGCGGCATAGAAGACACAGATCCTGATTATGCATTATCCACTTTGAAAAATTGTATAGAAATGATTTACAATTCTTAAACAACAGTCCCAGAAACAGCAGTTCATCAAGCAGTTTTGTATCCAACCAGCTCTGGCAAAGCAGGCAGATGTATTTATATTTCAGTTGCTAGATGAGGCAAAGTTCTTTTCCACTGGTGAAGGCTAAAGTTCAGAAAAGCTGGAACGGGGCACTGGTGTTTCACTTAGCAGTTTTCAATGCATTTGCTGCTGCAAATAATTAAATTTAATGAAGATGCTGACATACTGTGTATTGGGAAATTCAAAAATCTGCTAGTTCTGACCCTGGATGTGTTTGATGTGTGGTGGTATTAACGATAGACCCGTTTGGTTGGCACAACAGTGAAAAGCATGTCTATTGAGCTTCAAGGGCACACACAAAGTGTGCTGCTTTCTATATTTCAAGAACTGGTTACCACTAAAAAGGAGTGATCTTGTATAATAGCAGCATGACTGAGAAGACATTAGAAGCCACATCCAGGTCTGTCTAGTCTATCACTTGCACTTTACTGTTGTATCTTGACAATTCAATATTCTTAATCAGTAAAATCAAAAACTCTTTTGAATTACTGCACACAGTCACGATACAAATTTATGAGACTCCCGATCAGCCAGTTATATGAATAAAGAGTAGTACTTTGCTCTACAACAGTTAGGCCAAATGGGTTATTTTCACAAAATAAAGAGCTACTGGAGGGAAAAAAAAAAAATGTACTAGTCAGTGCAATTTAGGGCAAGTATTTTACATGCTCCTAAGAAGCTTTTGCTGAGGGTGAAATCATAACATGCAACCATTTATCAATCCATTGAGTCATTCTGCCTCATGAGCTTTATGACAATAGGTTGCACTCAGGGATTTCTCTGGTTTGTAAGAGGAAGGCCATCCACCACCTCTACAGCCCTGGAATACAAGCAAGCACAAGTGGCATCGGTTGCTATGTGCTTTCTGCTTAGTTGATGATCACTTTGCAGATAACACCTGTTGCTAGTGTTCCTATTCCTGTTTTCCAGTGTCCAGTCACAACCAATTTTTGGGTCTCTGCCTTGCTTCCAACTCTTCCTTACTGAAAAGAGACAGCAGTCTTCTAATGTTATGTCTAGACAATGCAGATTGTGGGATTTTATTGCCTTGCACTCAAGTCAACAGGAACAGAACTGACCCTGCATAGTGCAACACTGGAAACCCTAATCTGTGACACATAATGCCCCATAGGATAATAGTATCATCAATAAATCCATACAACCCCTCTGGGCAGAGATTAACATAAGTTCTGCTTCTCAAAGACTGTGAAAGAACATGAAAACAGATCTAGTTAGGGCATTCACCCAATCCTCCTAGCAGTTTGTAGTATTTCAATTTACACTGATTTTTTACTGTATAAGTTCTCAAAAGTGTTAAGCCACATTTCAGCGTAAAGGGCAAATAAATAAGTAAATCCAAACAAAAAAAAAGCCAACCACACAAATACAAATAAATAGTCAAACAGCACCATTTCTTTCTTGCAAGAGGAAAAACACCTGTAAAGTATTGGGAGAGCAAAAGAGCATTTTACCACAATGACAACCTTATGTTTTCAAGAATTGGATACAACAAACCATTCAGTGCCCCTATGCTATGCAAACGAGAGAAAAGTTGCACTGGTGATCAACATTTGCTGGTGTTTTTGTGACTCTTTTTAAGAAAACACACTGAAACCAAAATATCACCATACAATGAAAACAGGTTTCTTAATATCAAAATATTGCCCAACACAAAAAGAGGGGCAGGACACAAAAAGCAGCATCTTCCAGTGCTGTCTCTGTAAGAAAGCCTTCTCTGCTGACTCAGTGAGACTGACACTATCACCACCTTAGACTACTGCCCTGAGAGAGGCATACAAACGCTAAAGTGGTTGCTATGCTTTCTAATGACAATGTAGTTGCCAGGGATGGGCCTACTCCACTTTTCACTTCCATGAAAAGTGTATGAAGCACCCAAAACATCTCCAGGATATACAGTTGAACACTTCAGATATGTTTGTTTCTACCAACACAGAACTAGAAGAGATGACTCACAGAAATTTAAATATATTCACATCTTTTAATGAATGGATCAATCTAAAAGAACAAAAGAAATGTTCTAAGGAAGGCCCCTCAGGAAACAATGTCTGCAGGGAAAAAAAAAAGCATCAGCAGAAGTTCCACTGGGCTGTTGTCCCAGAACAGTTCTATTCAGACATGCTCTGGGCTATTACAATTCACTACCCTTTTCCCTTTTCTCCATTTTTACAGTGCTCAAGTTCTGCTACCTCCTCAAATCTCCCCAGGTCATCCTGCTCTATTTCCTATTCCAACCACAATATTCATCCACAGACAAGAACAGACCCTTTCTGCAACCATTTCAATTATACTAGCCTGCTGCATACCTCCCAACCTACAAAACAAGTTCATAACAATGTGAGGCAACCTTTCGTCTGCCTTTCACCCCAGCCCTAATTCAATTTTACATCCCCAATGAATTAACTTGATCAGAGTCCACACTGCAGGTTATTTATACACATTAGCACAGGAAAAATCCAACTACACTACAGCATGTGAGCCCCACTTAATATTGGCTCCAGCTGCACGTAACAGTGCCTGTCACACAGACCTGCATTTCCTATTATTGGGACCCGTCTTTTATCTAGTCCTACATATCCCTGCAACTTGCAGGCCTAGGCTACAGAGACATTGATTTATTCCCCTCTAAAAACCAAAAATAAATGATGTCATAAGAGCCATCATTAACTCCATCTGCAGCCAACTTCCTAATGTAAAAAAAAATTACTTAAAACAGGTTATACCTTCCTCAAGCAATGAGAAACTGTTAACACGATTATTATAACACCTGTACTTGTCTGACTAGCTCCCCAGTGGGTGGCTTCTATTATTGTCAAAGTGACTTAACCATTAACCCTGTTTAAAGATGATCAAGCTAATTGGGACAAATGCTGCCTTGGTTTCAGGCTGCAATAGAGATCTAGGTAACAGAGTCAACCTCATGAAATGCTTTGTTAACAGAGTCATCATTTTATGTATTTTTAGAAAGAGTTCCTAAATTCTGTAAAATTATCTTCTAGAGAGATATACACTCAAATTTTAACTTCACTAATCATGACTTTGAGCTCCTGAGATAAGGAGGAAAAAGAAAAATAAAAAAAAAAAGAGGAGTAAGTGTTCTTCTGTATCTCTTGACACACCATTGCCACCAAAAGTTTGTTAACACACACAAAGACTAGGACAGCCATCGAAAATTATTCTCCACTTCTTAGTCAGTAATGAAACTTAAAAAAAAAAAAATCAATAAAAAAGCAGCAGAATACATCACAAAACGTACTCTGCTTGTGGGATTAGTTTAAGCTAGCATTAGCAAAAATAAAAGCTCAGTTAGTAAGTTTGTCACTGTTCCAGAGAGCTACTTGACAAAATGTAGTCTGAGAGCAGCTAGTCAAAATCTTTTGATAAGGTTCTGATTCTGATCCCAGAAGTGACTTGCTGAACGACAAAAATACTATTTACATCTCTATTTTTCTTCAATAAAGTTTTCTATGCTGATTACTTTTTTCTTTAAATTTCTTTCTGACATTCTCAGAACTTATTTCTTGTCTTTCACTCTCTCTCTTATTTTGCACTTTTCTGGTGAGAAAGGGAAAAAAGTAAGATGGGAGTCCAAAAATACTACAAAATGATTACTGATAGTATTTGCTTCCCATCCTTAATTTGCCAGTAACCCACGCAAAACAGAAGCAACAAAAAACCCTAAGAACCTCTCATAGTTATGCAAAAAAGGTTATTCTTTGCCCTCTTCTAATATGCCCTCCCTCCATCCAAGTTCCCTAAATGTCTGCAGGTCTGAACCTTTTATTTATAGTCACCTACATTCTCCTGCCATGTCAATGCAACTCATCCCAGAATGAAGATTTTTTTTCCCATAAGACCAGTTATTTTCTTAATTGGCAGGAAGTGACACCCAAAACATGCCTCATAAACTATCACTTAAAAAGCCTTCACACTTGCTGTGATACCACAGAACACCTCTTCGATGAGTCTGCGTTTTCTCTGTTAACAGTGTCTCTTCTGCTGCTGCTTTCCAAATGCCTTCTGCATACTCCTCCAGCATAACTGGATTAACAGCTTTCAAAGAAAGCATGGAAAAGAAAACGGTTCTCAGATTCTCCTCCCTGCAGATGCAGCTTAATATCTAAAGGTACTTTTGGTGTCCTCTGTAGCAAGGCCAAGAAGAATAATTACTTTTACTATCATTACAGGTTCACATTTTAAGCTTAATCACGTGGTTTCACTGAAGTGCTCTACTAACACGATAAAGGGGTGTTTTTCAGGAGCATGGATGGAATTAGATGATCCCTTTCCCACTGGCTACCAATAGAAGCTCTGCCTTTACAAATTTTCTACAATTTAAATCTCTGCTAAGAAGTAAAGCCAGCATTGACATAGAATCATAGAATAGAATCATATTCCAAAGTCAACTGGTGACAGGACAAGTTAATGTAGTATGAACTGGTGAGGATCTAAAGCAGGTCACTTCCTACAACACCAGGTTTATTCTTGGTTTTGATGCAACTTCTGTGTTCTCTCAGTGATCAAATGAAGCTGCTTTTTGGGCAAGCTGCCTGCTTTAAATTTTTTTTTTGTAATAAAAAGATTAAGCGGCACCTTAGACAATTAAATTCTTGCTCTGAGGCACCTCTTACCATTAGAGTCCTCCACTTC
>KL275399.1:30078-64825 GCA_000699545.1 Podiceps cristatus
GATGGGGAGGTGTCTCTTTGGGGAAGGTCGCATTTTCCTTACAAAAATCCTGCCGTTAGGCAGCACTAATCTTCATAGAACTGGTAACCAAGTCAAGGTTGATTTACTACAAGAAGTGAACATGGCAATACCAAGAACAGTGCATATCTGAAGGCTATGTGAAAGTGTGTTATGAAAAAGCACTAAAAGAAGTGAAAGAACAGAAGTAATGAACAGTAGTGAATTTAATTTTGAATACATTCCAAGCCATAGAGACAGCAAACAAGGGGAAACAAATCCTGAGACAAGATTTGTTTTGCATTAAGCATGGAAGCAATTGGAATACAAAGTGAAACTGTCCCAACACAAACAATGTGATATTATTATACAGGTGCCAAGTTATTGTTTGGAAGTGCCACTTCCATGTACAAGAGTAACACTAGCCACATGAGTTATACATAAAGTGCCAAAACTAATATAGTAGTGAAATATTCATGAATAGTAACAGAAGAACAAGAGTTCTGGTAATGAACGAAGCAGAACATGTTTTCCATCTCTCATCGAATTTAGCAAACAAGATTCTCAAAGAGCATTGTTTCCAACACCGGAAATAAGTTAACCAAAAGAAAACGTGAAAATATATTTATTGCAGCAAGTCAGAGTAAGCACACCTAAAAAGATTAGCAACCACCCTACATAAAAATTACTCCCACCCCTCTCTTCCAGAAGAACTATGCTAATCATGGGGACAAAATACATACTGTTAAAAAGCCTCTTTTGGTATATCTGGAAAAGAACAGGTCACTTAAGAGTCTGAAATGGTGAAACAACAAATTGTCCCACAGTTTTTCAAATGGCATTCCTCACCTGCATATTATATCAGTCATATATTACCTTTTTACAAATGGAAAGAAAACATTTTGTGTAGCACATACAACAAGTTGCTCAACGGAACAGGGCAAAATATAAGGACAAAAGAAACTCCAAGGTATCAGATACCAGTGCGATACAGATATAGACCTTCATGGTTTGTCAGTATAAGAGATTCCTGGATAACAGTAGGCACCAACCAACTGGTAACTTAAAAGCACCACAAGACATTAAAGCAAATAGAGGACGATTACATACTAAGCAGCCTAGACACAACTAATATTGTGAATACCCACTATTCAGCCACAACAGTTCAAGCGGACATCAGCATGAAAGTATGTGTTTGACTGCAGAGGAACAGGTTGGCTTGACATAAGCTTTCTGCACTTTTTTGACTGCTAGTTTTGCATTTCATAAAATGATTATAGTAATACACATACAAATACATAAATCTAAAAATATATGTAGGGGTTCTCAACACCTGATACATAAAGCATTATGTTCCAGATTACACAGAAACTAAGCAGGGCCAGTACTCTGTCTTACAGTCATCCATTTGTGCATGCAGTGCAACTAGTGTTATTACTAATGAAGTAAGGACACTAGAAAATGCTAACAAAGACCCCTCAAAAGTATAAGGAGGGGGAAAAAAAAAAAAAAAAAGAATAGGTGAAAAAGTTCAGATGAAAACAACAGACAGCCCATTTACAGATACTGTACTCTGTTCTGCTCCATGCCAAAGGAGATAGCACACAATGGATGAAAAACAAATGCCAGAAACACTGACTGGTACCAGCTGTTAGGCAAGAACACATTTTATAGTCCACTGAATTTTGACCCATCCCCAGAAAATGAGAGAGAGGCAGACTGAGTAAAAGACTGAAGGATTCATGACACTACTGGATTTTAAAGATCTCCAGGAGACTTCAGAAAAATTCAGGGGGATTGAAGTTTCCACTTCTAAATAAACTGATAATGAGATGATTGAGAAGAGACAAAAAAAAAAAGGTAACAAAAGAGAGGTTCAGAGAACCACTGTGTTATTGAAAAACGGGGGAGTCTGAGAAAAAGTCTTCATAACAAGTTCACTCAGTAGTACGTATTTCTGAAGGATTGACTCAAAACACAACAAAGCAAAGCTCTGACTGAAAAACATACAAGCAATTTTTCTGTGATGTGAATATTCATTTGGTAGAAACAGACTGAGGCAGAAACATCATAAGCCTTCGGAAACCCTATTACACAAATCATTGTGCAAGCACTATCTAGGCAACCATGAAATTGTGTTCTTGTACAATGGAAAACATGGTCCTTCAAGGAGTGTCCACTAATCAAGCTCAAGAGCATGAATTCATAATAAATAAATCAATTACTTACATGAAAAGGAGTGTGAAGTAAATATTAGTTGTATGATAACTTTGGCTCTAAAAATCTGGCAGGTTCAAACAAGATACCACAAAGTAGCCCAACTGTACAACAGCATAAAGAAAATATTATTTTATGGTTGGTGAAGAAAAAGAAAGAACCATGTCACCTCTGTACAGGATGTGAGATTCTAAAGTGGAACTGCTGCATACAGTTGGATTTCCTAGGAGGGACAGAATGCCATGGTTCCGTACAACAGGAGGTTGGCAAAAGTTAAGCTAATCCACAATGCCCATCCAAGGGTCCTGGCACAAGCTCTGTGAAATCTAAAATCAATCCAGCAAATGAAGTACAGGCGACCATCAATCCCTCTTACGTTTTTGTAGATGACAAGTGCCTTTGGATCAATGATTTTTTTTTTTTTTAATCAACAGCTATAAATTCCTCCTGCCTTTCTCCCCACTCTTCCTCCTCCACCTCAACCTGAAGTATATGACATAGTGTAAACAAATAATAAAGGAACATACGTCTAGCCCTCTTCTCATCTGTTCCAGGTGTTTCTACTTGTAATTTTTAACAACTGGGCTAGTTTGCAGTTTTTTAGATTGATGCAAATTACAGGATATTGACCAGAGTACATGTTTGGACTGTGGTTTAAGGGTTGATTTTTTTGTTCTTTTAACCACAAAAATGCAACTGTAACCAAAGGAGCCAGTGTTTTTTGACTCCAATCTTCTGATAACCTTTCAATGCATGATGGTGCCGAGAGCCTAGGGCCAAGGAAGAAAGCTGATGAAATTCTGAGCCTCGCACTTCTTCCTAATCAAAGTTGCAACACTTTTGAGGTGACCTGTCCTGTATGACACATCGCCTTCCCAATTCCTGTTCATCAGAACCACGTCTGTTTGCTTGCTTGTATGGATTCCATACTGCAATACAGAGATTTGCAAGACAAATTTCCATGTATGATAATGGAATCATGCTAACCTCAGTCTGCTACACACAGACCTGACTCCCAAAGTTTGCAATGTTTGGTTTTAATATGAAAGCCAGCATAAGACTCTACCAAAACCAAGGTGTAATCCACAATCCATTTTCCAGTCACCTAAAGCACAAACATAAATACAAACATAGAGCAAAACTCACTACCAATCTGTTAAGACACCAATGGTGTCAGTGGACTGAGTGAATTCTCTTAGAAACAAGTAAGTAATAAGAAAAAACAAAAAATTTATATAAAAGAAGATAGAAGAAAAGGAAAAAGTTCTTGAAGTACTCATCACTCTTTTACATTCTTGTCCTTCCAAAAACGTTATCCAAACTCCCACTGATTCCAACAGGTATGTAGGCTGGCCAATCCTGACTTGCTTTGAAAATCTTACCCAAATTTGGTGACCAAACACGTGGTTCAAACCAGCACGCTGATCAGCAACAAGAACACACGGGCCATTTCAGCTGCTGCACTGCAAAACTGAGAGAGAAAACTTACCAGCATGAGCCTTGAGTATATGGGTTTTCAGGCGACTATTGTAAGAGGACTTGAATGGGCACAGTTTGCAACGGAACGGCTTATGGTGTCCGTGATGGGTCTGCATATGACGGTCCAGACTTGAAAAGAGAAAGACAGAAAAGGGAAACACAAAAGAATAAATAATTTCAACTATTCCTTCAGGTGCAAAGCAAAACACTTAA
Organism: Podiceps cristatus; assembly: GCA_000699545.1. Taxonomy (NCBI): domain Eukaryota; kingdom Metazoa; phylum Chordata; class Aves; order Podicipediformes; family Podicipedidae; genus Podiceps; species Podiceps cristatus. The sequence continues at coordinate 33,985 of KL275399.1, forward strand.
CAGTAAATTAAATAGGATAGTTAAGCCTGGTTTGCCTCTTTTCTCATGCTCTCTTAAAATTCAATAGGTCTGCTTACAGAATAAAGTAGAATCTAATCTGAGGAAAAGGCACATAGCTGACACCAATTCTGTTATGCAGAAAGCAAGCCATTTAAATAAATGTATAGGACAAGATTAGTATAAATGAAATTATACCTGATCGAGACTTAAAGGACAAGGTGAAGAAACAAGAAACAGACAAGAATAGTAAAATCATCATTACAGATTTTTTTCCTGGCAAACTTTTTTGTGAAAATATGCCCCCTTTTGTCCTGTTGGGGGTGGGGGGGAGGAAGTATTTTTGAACAGCTTTACTGAGGAAGCTTTCTTTTGGTTATAGCAGCAAAAGCAGATTAGAGATCCTGCTCTGGGGAGGGTGCCAGCAGGCTGCAGTTGATGAGTTCCAGGATTAAAAGGCAGCAGAGTTTCAGAAGTAACCGTGGGAGATTCTGCATGAAGCTCAACAAGAGAAGAAGGGGTGGCAAAGACCAGCCTCTACTTTCTTCACGAAACTGGAAGCTACTGACAGCCTGAATACTGGGGGGTGATCAGAACCTACTCTCTCTCCAGTTTCTTGTAACAGCTCAGTAAAGTTTGGAAGGAAAAAAAGGGATGTTTTCCACATTTTCTAACAGAAGATCAAATTCGTTCTGAGTGAATCCTGCAGCGTTCTGCAGTTCCTACACTGTGGCTGACAGACATGAATTCACAGTCTCCAGGTGCCAGGCAGGTAGTTTCAGCTCAGGTTGTAAACATTTCCAGTAGAACCTTTTCTTTGGACACATTCATGCTTTGTGATCTAGTGTTAGTTTGAGTCATCTTATGCAAGTGATGGAACAACAACAGGCATACTGGTGGAGTGGCAATTTGCCAAAACTACCACCCACTGGCCACCTTAATTCTAGTGGTATTTCAGACCTGTTACTTTTTATTTTTCCTAAATTGTCCTGCTCTGTTTTACTGAATATCAACATGTAGATGAAGTGGCAGTTGTTCCAGCCCTCTCACACTACACAAGATTGTCATGGGATCTTTAGTCCCACACTGACCAGAGCCTGGGCCAGAAAATCCCTGTTTACAAGAGCAAACACTGAAGTCTGTGTATTCAAAGATCTGATGACAGCACAAAAATAAAAAAAATGAACTGATGTCTCCTCTCAGGGCTACTTCATACAAATAAAAAGTAATAGAAATCCAGGATGGAGTTTGTGACAAGATAAAATCTACAGCTTTTCCAGAAAAATGGGGAAAAAAGTCTCCTAAATAAGTAAGACATTGAACACCTGCAGTGAACACTTCATAGAACAAAACTTGCTTTAAATAGCTGTCAGGGAATGAGCCTACTTAACAATTAAAGCAGACTGCCAAAGATGTATATAAAACATATCAAGCTATTCTAAATATATACCTTGGGGTATTCTACATAGTAATAATTAGAACTATATTCACTACCACACACTTTGCCAGCAAAATTCTTCCAAAGGCAGGTTTTTAAGTTTCACTCAGCTTTGGGAGAACAGTGAGCTGTTTAAACATTTGGTTTGGTTTCTTTCACAACTTTATCTCCCAAAAGAGTAATTCCATCAGATACAAAAATGGAAGACGAAGCAGGTGACTTCAACAACAGCAACAACACCTATTACCACGTTAGGTGATACCTGTGTAGAGCTCTTCCCTGCCATCCACCACTTTCTGACTTACCTGTCCTACTTGTACGGCATGACTTTACTCATTTCCTAGGTAGGAAACAAGAGCGACTAGAGACCAAACTCAACACAAGTCTGATTTTGAAAGCAAATAAGTTTACTAGGCAAATGGCAGGTTCTGTAAGCTATGTGAGGTAGGGGCATCCCCCACTGTCAGCCTTGCCAAAGCAGGGTGGGATGCACGCAGTAGTACTCATCCATCCCCCAGTCACTTTCTTACTGTTGGCTGCTCAATCCACAGACCTTTTCAACAAGGTAGACCAAACTGTGGCATCAATTGACAATGCTGTGACACTAGCAGAAGTCTTGCTTCAACATAAGGAGTTAAAAATAATGTTTTCTCTGCCACATGCAATTGATTGCAAAACAGTGACATTTTCACCAAATTTAAGAGCGCTACTGACAGTGCTATGAATGCCTACATCAAATGGATCTCTCTTATTTTGGTAAAACTGTTAATAAGCAGTTCTCATAAATTAGAGAAAACATCTACCTGTGAGTCAGTCCAAGATGCCAGGGGAAAATATTTCACATATCCCATTTGGGGAGAGGGGGCATGCCATATATATGTATGATTATGATTAAAATAATTTTAAAAAACCTACTCAGCTTAAGGCAAAGTCAACCTTAGGGAAACAAATAGTAAGAAATGTGATTATTGATGATGACTATGTATTTTTCACATGCTACATCAGCCAAGGAAACAGGCTGAGGGTGTCATTAGTCCACCACACTAGTGTGAACTTGAAATATTTGTAGACTGAAATTACATACCATAATTAAGAAAAAAAGTCTAATTTTAAGGTAAGTTTTTTAACAGTTATTTAACATTAGAAATGAGAACTCAATCATAAGAGTTGTAGTAATTACAAACAAAGTCGTTATATGCAGCAGAAGTTCCTTATATATGAAAGATTAACAAGGCTTGTTAAGTCTCATGCATTTGACAAGGTTGCAAATGTGGTGGGCTTCAGTGTTTGCCTACTGAAAGAAGTCTTATTCTTCTGCTTGCATGCTTTTCCCCTACACACCAAGAAAAGGGGCTTAAGTAAATTCAAAAAGATATAAAGATGCAACCTTTTATAAATAACTGCTCATAACGGCCAAAGATTTTGCAGCATGGAAAATACCTAAATGCTGAGACAAGTGTTGCTCAAGATCAAGCTGAGCATGCTCTTCCTCAATGTCAACCTATAAAAGAGTAGTGCTAGTTTGTGCTTCTTTTGAAAACAAAAATAAAAGCCACAACTTACTTGTGCCTGAAAGCAGAGACAAAGGAGCAATACTGGCAGCTGTACTTGTCTTCCCGGGTAAACATGGCCAGAGCCAAGTGACTCCTCTCGTGAGATCGCAGACCCTGCATAGACATCAAAACCCGGTCACACTGGCTGCAGTGGTAGCCCCCAGGCCTGGTTTCATCTTCCAAGGATGTTCCAGATTCAGCTTCTGTAAATTCCACAATGCCAGGGTCTTTGGCTCCCTCACAACCCTCCATCAAAGTTGTGTTTGAAGGATCTTCAGCTTCCTGCTAAAAAACACATACCCCCCCAAAGCCATCAATTCTCTCTCCCTTCTACCCCTCAGTCTCTCCCACGTGTTCATTGTAATGCCACTGTGTTATTTTCCTAAATATATCCCTACACAAACTCCACACCAGTGGCTTCCTGAAAAAAGGGCCTACTCTTGGGAGGGAAAAACTTAATTATATTTATTATATACATACACATATATGTAAAAAAAAAAAAAATCTCACTCCATCAAATTTGTGTCAGCTAATGCAGAAAGACAAGAAACCGCATTGACTATCTTTCAATAGTCTTGATATGGATCTTCTAAATTTGATCAGATAAACATTAGTAAGGTATAGAGCAAGTTCAATTTAGTTTATTTTGCTCTAGCTTACAGTGTAGCTACTCTGCAGATTCATAGAGTAGTCTAGCCTACAGTAGACTTTGTCCATCAGTATCAAATTCACAAGAAAGAAGCAGTACTCTAAGACCCTAGAATCCTCTTTAAAAATAAAGACCAAACAGAAAACGTATTTTTTTAATTCCCTAACTTTTCCTTTCCCTTTTCTAACCAGAGCACACATTTTTGAAGCACCTTTAATAACCTATAAGAGTACTTCCATCACATTCTTTTGGCCATGGATTTCAGCTTTTGTTCCCTGCTGCAAAATTTCTATTTAGTCCAAAGTAAACACTGACCCTACATAAACTTCATGTGAGAAGCAAGGAGAAGAGGAAATAGTGTGTTAGGAGGGACGCATCTGAATCCATCAATAGTACCAGGTAAGGTAAAGGAAGGTCAATGGTAAGGCCATGAAATTTCTCTCAGGTAGTATGAGTTAGGCTATGAAGAACTCGTCTTCCTCACAACCAGCAGACGATGTCAAGAAAGAAGCACCCTTAGTCAGGCAGCAGGAGTCTTTGCCAAGAGCTTGCTGCAGCATGAGGAGAAATACACAGCTAGTTCCCACAGCCTTGTTGCACATTCAGTACCCCTGCTGATATCCTGGAAATCGAGCTGTGGAGCGTGGCCTAGCCTTGGAGATGTACTAGAAGAAAGGAACAACACATTTACAGCTAATCACCTGAACTGGACCACTGATTCAGCTGGCCATTGAATGTTTTGTTTGGAGCCAGCATGCAAATTTCATGTGGAAAGGTGCACCACAAGCAACTTCACACATTTGCATGTGCACACTTCCTCTTCTTAAAACAAACAAACAAACAAACAAAAAAAGAGGGTTTAAACAAACAAGCCAACCAACCAACCAAAGCCCTTTTAGGGTTTAACTAAGCAGAAAAGTAGCCCAGAATAGCTGAGAGAAAGCCTTCTGCTCATAAACCAACTCTTTCGGTCATCAACGACATCATCTCCTTTGTGGCTGAGAAGAAATGAGAATTAAATAGTCTTCGTGCCCCTAGATCAAGAGTGGAGAAAAGTTAAGACATCTTAAAATAAGCCAAATACACTTCAGAAAAACAGTTTTATAAATTAAAACATCATGCTGAACTGGAATACCCAATTCAAAACCCATTCTACTTCACAAGAGCCCTCCAGAGATTTTCAATGGATCCTTTATTTTAAGCAATGCAAGAAGTTGCAGTCACCTTCAGTCACCTTTTTAAAATTCTTACCTTTACTGTAGCTGACACAGAAGAGACATTCCCATACTGGACATGCTTGCGGAGGTGGTTACAGATAGCTCGAAGTGTTGGATGGACTTCCACGCAAAATTTGCATTTGTAGCCCACCACCTTTCTCTCCTTCAGTTTTGAAACATCTTCCAAGTGTCCAAAAGCCTGTTTGAGTACACAAGCATAAATCACTGAAGTATGCTTTGTTATATCATTTTTAGAAACACAGACCAGATTTTACACCTGAAGGGAAATTATGCTTGATGTACACATGTCCTGTTTTGCAGAACTGCAGGGTTAATTTTTGCTGATGTCTATTAATGCCTCTAGAATAAGTAGACAAAACATCTGTGCAGGAAAAACCTCCAGTTTCTGCAAAACAGTGGTCCTCCAGAAGACCATTTAGTTTGGCCTGAAACGGTGCTTTTCCATGACACCAGGACTTCCCCAACAGCTGTGCGGAGCTTTTCCACAGCAAGTGTATTTCAACTGCAGCAGAAGAAAGGGGGTAAGTGGACAAGAAAAGGGGCACAATTTGATCATCTTCTTATGAGGCACTTGCCCAAAGCTTCAGTCAGCAGATAGATTCATGTCATGTTAACATTGAGTGCTTTATCAAAGAAAGTACTGAGAGAGAGAGAAAGGTGAGTAGAAAACCAGTATGTTATTCAAGGGTACACTGAGGAGGGGGGTGGGACATCTTGTAAAGAATCTGCAAGAAAGTACATGGCAGCCTCGCCACAAAAGAACAAGTAACTGTCAGATACAGATGGCCTTCCAGAAGGGTGAGAGGAAGGAAAGAGATAAAGAAAATAAGGAAGGAAGCAGTAGGCAGGAGCATGGCTTCCTACAGAACCTAGGGAGATGTGGAGGATGGATGAGGAAATTAAAGCAGAATGTGTAATTGACTTATGGAGCTCACTGGCACACTGAGTCATTCATTAGCCTGTGGTCATTTGGCTATCAAAGAGAACATGCAAGTGGGCATTAGTGGGCTCCCTGGCAGGGAGCGGGGAGCAGAGAAAGAGACCAGACACACAAATCCTTACCCTCTCTTGTTTGAAATCTGCAAAAGCACCATCTGCGTATTTCTGCTTGCTCAAAAGCTGCTTCCTCCTCTCCTGACGTTTGGCACGCTTCTGGAATTCCTCATTGTGACCATTCAAATGTGCGGTCAGCTCTGCCGTGCTATGCAATTTCATATCACAGTGCTTGCACTGGTAGACAGGGTTCTGAGAACGGGTGCCACTTCCCAGTATGGTGAAGTCCCTCTTCAGATCCTTGCTGTGGTGGTCGGTGTAATGCATGCACAGCAACTCTGCTGTGCTGAAGGACAGCTTGAAACATTTTATGCACCTGAAGGGAAGCCACTCAATTTCCTGAGCCTCAGTCTCCACCTCAGGCTTTTCAAAGTCATTCCTCTCCTCGGCTGGAGTTGGCTTCTCATGCTCATCAGCATACACAGCAGTGAAGTAACCCCCGAGCTTGCTCGCATGCTGCTTCTTAGGGAAAACACCGGGGTGACGCTTCATGTAGTGGGACACAATACCCTTTTTGCTGAAGGACTGGAAGGAACAAAGTGAGCATTTCTTCTTCTCTACAGCCCTCCTCAGCTCCTCACTTAACTGAGGAGTGTCATCCTTGGGTGGAGATGGAATGATCACTTTATTGGGTTTGTCGCTTACCGTCCTGGAGGCTGCTAAGCAGTGAGTGTAGTAAGCATCAATGTCATGTCTTTTCTGGTAGTGTGCTGCAAGCCCTTTGCGGATAGGGTTGGTGTACGAACACAAAGCGCATTTGAAGAGGTTGTTCTTCCCCTCTGGCTGTGCCCGGACATTGTTATGTTTGATGCGGTAGTGCCTAGCTATCCCCTTCCGAGTGGAACAGAAGTATTTGCAGAGCTGACACCGGAAAACTGTGTGAGACACTAAATGAGAACTGGAGAAATGAGGTGCTGGCACAGAGACTTCTCCAACATCCTCAGCAGCAATTTCTGGGGAGGCCTTGATTTCGGTCACCATGTCTGGCTCCACTGAGGCAGACACCTTTGGTGGTGACTGGGCAAACACATCAAATTCAGGTTGATTGTGATATTTCTCATAGTGAATTTTCAGCTTCTCAAGTGTTCCATGAGTGTAAGGGCAGAGTTTGCACCGATAAGCACCATAGCCTTGCTTGAAAATCCTACTTGTTTCTTCCACATCATTCTGAACAATATCATTTGACTGCTCCACATCATGCACAAAGTCTTCAGCAGTGACCTTTATTGATGGGTGCCGCTTCTGGTAGTGTGTGAGAACGCCATGAATACGTGTATTAATGTATGGGCAATGTCTGCATTTATATACAGCTCCTGGATTAATGTCTATATCCTGAGCAAAGTCCGCAGCTTTCACTTTCATACCAGGATGCTTTTTGCCATAATGTGTCAGGAGGCCATGCAAGTTGTTGTACTCAGACTGGCAAACTGTACACTGATATGGAGTGGAAGAGATGGCAGGGTTTGCAGAAGCCAGCTGGACCGTTTTTTCCTGGGAAAGACTGGGATCCTCTGCACACTCTGCATCCTGATCCATCTGTGATGTTGTTATCTGGTCTTCAGAATCCATCCTGGCTCCAGCCTCATCAGGCTGCGGGATGGATTTCTCAGCAGCATCTTTCTCCTTAATGATATCTAACAACACAGATTCATCTCCATTCATTGCCCAAGGGTGAAATGCTTGGTAGTGATTAGTAATATCCCAAATGGAAGATGCTTCAAAAATGCAGTCTCTGCATTTGTAGGTCTTTATCTCTGTTGGCATCACTAGGGCAGGAGGGGAAGGATCGGGACCTGCCCAGAGTTTAGTTGCCATATACGTATAGTCAACATAATGCTCGGGATGTCTCCTTTGGTAATGCACAAGCAAACCACTTGGCTCTGTGTGTGAATAAATGCACCATTCACAGTGATAACCAGCTTCTATCAAGCCATCCAAAAATGCCCATCTCAGAATGGATGTGACTGTGGCCTTCAGATTTGGGTGGTCTTTCTTAATATGCTTCCTTAATGCATAGAAGTATGGTGATGTGTAGCTACACTGCCTGCATTTGAGGGCTCTCAGCTTTGACTTGTCCCGTTCGGTGCTGGAGGTGTGAGCAGGCACGCTGCCAGTCGATTTCTTCTGGCTGCGATCGCAAAGGCTCCTAATGGTGGCTGTATGCTGCCTAATCACATCCGCATTAGCTTTGAAGTCACGATGCTTCTTTTGATAATGAATGAGCACGCCTTTCACGGTCCGATTTCCATAATCACAGTGTTGGCAGAAGAACATTTCATTCTCAGGAGGATTCACAGGGGTCTCAGATCCACCCCGGCTCAACTGCTGCATTGAAACTGGTGGCCTCTGAATACCAGGTGGCAACTCACCAGCCCTCATCATCGCTGCAGTGGGAGGTGCCTGTCTGATATATTTGGCAGTGACCTTTATCTCTGGGTGCCTTTTCTGGTAGTGGACAAGCACTCCCACAACTGAGCGGTTGCTGTACGAACAGTGCTTGCAATAGTAGAGTTCAGTAGCGAGGTCTGGGGGGGGTGGTGGGGGAGGTGGAGGTTGAGAAGCCAAGTTGGACAATTTTGGGGAGACGGGTGTCCCCAGCTCAAAAGACATCTGAGCCAGGGCAGAGCCCCTGTCAACAGAGACTACACGCATGGTCTTCTGAATTCTGAAATATGATGCTTTTTCTTCAGGGTGCTTTTTCTGGTAATGCACCAGAACCGAATGCATGTTAGGGCTTGCAAATGAACACACGTCACAGTCATAAACAACCACAGTATTGACTGAAGGTTCCTTCTGATTTTCACATTCAGGACTAAAACTCTTGGCGGCACTTTTGTTAAAACCAGCTGGCACACCAGCCCCGCGAGCCACGGGGGTGGAGGTTGCCATAGTTTTTGGAGCAGAATTCAAGATCTCTCTCAGTGTCTGAGACTCTGTGTTCAGCCCTTCTTGCTGCTCAACAACGTAGCTTGAAAATATCATTGCATTGTTAATTTTCACTGTGGGATGCATTCTTTGGTAATGTGGCATCAGGCTTCTAACATTCGGGCTTGTGTAAGAGCAGAAGCGGCAGCGGTAGATCAGATCTGAATGATCGAAGTTCAGTACATTCATAGCTTCAGGGTGATGCTCTCCATAATGCTGCTGCAGGTCTTCAAAATTTGTGTAGTCAATGTAGCACTCAAGACACCGGTATACTGCACTGTGATCATTGGGATCCAGGATATACCTAAAGCTGAACTTAATATAGGGGTGCATTCGCTGGTAGTGGGTGCTAACACTCCTGGCAGATTTGTTGCTGAAATCACAGTGTTTACAGTAGTAAAGCCTGCCAGAGTCATTAAACTCTGAATTCTCGTTGTTCTGATCTGTACCATACATGTTTGACTGGCTCCCCAGAACAGAGGCATTAGGGCTCTGATGGTCCTTCATGCTGACAGAAGAGTAATAGTCTTCCTCATCTTCAGATAAAGTGAGCTCAATCTCTGCTCCATTGGTGGAGTTGTAGTCATGCTGCATGCTTCTAAAGTTTGTCTCCTTCTGGGAATCGTTAGCCTCTCTGCCCCACATTTGCTGGGGTGCGTACGAACTGGAAACCTCTATCATTGGTTCTGTTTGCTCTTCCTCTCTGTCTAACTCCACTTCTATCTCCACCTCATTGTCCTCCTCCTCTTCCTCATCATCCTCTACATTAATCACAGCATCTTCTTGCTGTTTGTTTTGGCTGATTTTGCTCTGCAGGTTGCTTGCTATTTCATCTATTCTGGTTCTCTTTTTCACTGGAGAGAGATCTAAAGGGAAGTCATTCGACACCTTCCGAGGGGCTTTCGCAACAAAGTTGTTTTTAGATGAGAGCCCAAGGATGGAGGTCTGGCTCTTCTTCACTGTGCTGGCAGAGGGGTGAGCATCTGCCTCGCTCTCGAGCGGTGCGTTCGATGGCGGTCCATCATATTTTGGCAAGTTGTCACAGAATGAGTGCTTGTGCTGCTGATGAACTCTGAGGCCTTTCAAAGTTGTAGTGGAATAGTTGCACATTGTGCACTTGTATGGATGCTGTGAATGCGGTTGGGGTGATTGCTGTTGTTGCTGCTGCAGCTGCACCGGTTCCATTATCCCAGCTGACTTCCTGCCATTTATGTTTCCACTCTCGTAAGACACCGTGCTGTCATTCAAAGAAGAGGCGATGCTCTCAGTCTGAGAGTTCATAGTGTCCCAGTCTGATGTTGTTCCCGTGTGACACTGCTTGTGGGCACCAAGCTTTAACGAACTCTTGCAGGTGAAAGGGCATTCATCACACTTGTACACAGCTGTCTTCCCAGACAGGTGGATGTTCTCAATGTGACGGGAAATGCTTCGGCGGTGCATTGTCAGGAAAGGGCAAAAAGGACACTGGAACCTGTTCATATATCTTCTAAAGGGAATTCCCTTTGTTTCCAATAGTTTGTTGCCATCAGATCCCATCAGCTGCTCAGCAGACATTCCTGAGGTCTGGTGATCCATGGAGTTCAAGCCATTCTCACTGTCCATTTCATTTAGCTCTTCATCTGAGCTGGAGTCATTTAGCATACTGCTTGTTTCCAGGTCAGCAGAAGAATTTGTCATATCAGCAATTCCATAGCGGGATCTGTCAGACAAATTAACCATGCCCGAGTTGTGAGGTGACTTAGGCTTCATTTGAGGGTAAGACACAGAAGAAAACTTAGAAGATGTAGAAGAGTTGGGCCTGATAAGGGAATTGCCCATAGAGCTCCTGAAGTTCGAGACATTAGCATTCGACATCTCACGACCTGTTGTATTCATGGAGATATAATTAGAGTTTGGAGAGGCATTTTGGGCACTCTTGCTCTGTACATCAGGTGCACCAGTTCCATCCTGTTGCTGCCTCAGGCTTGACAGTATTTTTACCATGCTGCGGTGCTTCTTCATCATGTGGTCACACCAGCGCTCCCTTCGAGGTGTCTGGTAGCTGCACCATTCACAGCAGAAATTGCCCCTAGACTTTGTCAGAGGCTTGACCATGGATTCCAAAATGCTTCGCTCTACCACCTCTGCAGGCAGCTCCTTGCAGGGTTCCTGCACTGGCACAGAAGCAGATGTTGATTCAGACAAAGCAGCAGCAGCAGGAGGAGTTGAACTCTCTTTCAGGTTGTTTTTGTGATACATTTTCTGGTGCTTAATAATCCTCGCGCGCCTGGGTGACTTGTAGGTGCAGAACTGGCAACTGAAAACTTTGCCAAACCCTTCGTGCATCATGATGTTGTAATTTAAGGAACTAGCAGTTGGTGGCCCCACTGAGCTCCCCCCAGCCTGTGCTCCATGAACCTTGCGTGTGTGCTCTATGAGGAGGTTTTTGGAACGGAAGTAACGCACACAGAACTTGCACTGAAAAAACTTGTTGGTTGGTTTAGGATTTGGAGCCATGTGCTGACCATAGAAAGTCTGGCTCTGGCTATAGTAACTTCCAGTCCCCATCTGACTTGCTGCATTTTGCCCTAAAATGAGAATTAAGGTGGATATGTAAATAAAATTGAATAAAGAGGCTTTTTCTCCACCCACCCTGTGAGCATAAGAATGCAACCACATCCTGAATAGATAATAGTCACAGCAGGATTCCCTCTCTTGCTTATGGTGAGATCTATGTATATGACAACAGTCAGAAAAATGACCGTTATGCATCATTTTTACATATATATGACCATGGTGTACAGTTTAGGATAGCTAATTTCCATAATAATCTTCTTGGGGGAAAAAGAAAGCAAATACACTAATAAAGTTGAAAATTTTGAGGTGGTTCATGGTAGTGAAGAGCCACCATGAAAAACTGAAAACCAAAAAGCAGTATGAAGAATTACATGAAAAGCAGCTGGGAAATAAAACCATCCTCCATACTTGCATTTACAGAAAAAGCTGTGGTCAGAACCAATATGGCTGAAGCTAGACATCTGCTTTGTTGACACAGCAATACAAATAATGTGACTTTTTAAAATTCCATTAGAAGTAGAAACTAAAACACATTGAAATAAGCCACATGTAAAATAGGGGGTTAAGAGTTGAGATTTTAAGGCTGAGATCAATTTTAGGGTTGAGACTTACCTGCTATTTCATCTGCAATTGTAAATTCATCCTTTACAGAAGAAAATTCAACCTCAGTCTGGTTGCTAGCATTCATTGAACCAGACCTTGGCTGGCTAGGACTTTCCTCAGAGACATCAGTTGGCTGCAGAAAAGCAGTGTGAACATCCTGAATGTGAGCTTTTAGGTCTTCATAAGATGGAGCTCGAAAATCGCAGCCATCACACTGCAGCACCTCCATGGTTCAGGGATGATCTTTTACATTAGAAAATTCTGCAAGAAAAAATGGGGAAGGGGAGAAGAAGAGAGAGAGATGTTTCACAGCAGTGCCATTGTTACAAATCCTGAAAATAGGTAATACCAAGTTTATGATGACTCAGTCATTTCCATAGATTCCGCAAATACTGTGGTATAAAACCCAGCCTTTGCTTACCATATTAAGAGGCATCAATTCAGATTCACATTAAGCCCTATCAAAGCAGCTCAACAAGTTGCTGACTCAACTCTACAGTCAACTTTCTGACAAGTAACTATTGATTCAATGGACTTTGTTCTCTTGGCTTTTCCATTACGCAGGATTGGGCCACTGTTCAAAAGTTTGTCTTGTTCAAAGACCCCTGTGCTAGAAAAACTGCACTACTCCCAGTCATGCAATAAAATTTACATTCAGAAGACAGTGGCTTCTGCCTTTGTAAGACCCACTCTAATGTTCCTTGAAGTTGTCAAGTCCTGTCTGATTCACCATTATAGACCAAAAGCCCTCACAGGAAGAAACTTGCCTTTCTTCTCAACATCCCATCAGCCCTGATGTTGGTAGAAAATCTAGACCTAACTACAAGGTGAGATGCAGCTACAGGAACCCAAGGCAGAATGCCTCACTCTGTCTTACTTCCACCAAGCTTCGTAAGGGCACTCTCCATTCTTTGTTAAAATATTTAAGTTTTAATCTATTCTGGGGACATGACCTTTGTGGGGACATGACTAAGAGGTTAACGGGATGGAAAGGGCCACCAATGGGAATAGAAATACTGAAAAAGTACAATGGAAGTAAGAGTTACAAAGACTCAGAGGCATCATGACTTCCTTGATTTATCCAAAAGCGCCTGCATACCTTCCAGTACAAAGATAACATGAAGTATGGTGGTTCAGCTTCTGACCAATTAATCCTGCAACAGAGTGTATGCACCACCATGAAGGAGAGGACACACTAAACAGGAGCAAGACAAAAGATTTAGACCCTCTACCTGGCTGAGTACTTGGGCACAGGAGCAACCTTCCTATGTTAAGAGAGGAATTACTCCTTTAAGCTTCCATGTACTGCACTGGGAGAGGAATGATAAACAGTGTTTCAGAGGTCCAAGACACAAAGGGCAGCCCAAAGCACTGAAAATTCCATGTGTTTATTGTATGCGGAGTATGAAGCTGCTTCCACGACGAGGGGAAAGCTCCAAAACATTAGGGCACAGAAACAAGAGAGGGTACTTGCAACAGGATTTTATATGAAAGAATATTTCTTCTGAGAGTCTGCTAAAATAAACTTCTAGCAAGTCATATTCTGAACAGAGTGAGCACAGAGGCTCTCCACATATTTACCTACATTACTTTGCAGGCTGCACTAGGTCCTTTCTCTCCCCCCACTCCCTCTCACCACCAATAAAGAAAATGAACGCTGCACCAGCTTCTTTTCAGCTAACGAAGTTACAATAATCGAGATACTCAAGCCTTTTTGTGCAAGCACCAGACCAAATTGTGTGGAAGAGGTTGCTATCTGCTCTGGATCAAATTACAGCAGTGAGTGAAGCCCCACCCCACGTCTCCTTTAGCACAGTCCATTAGACCTGAAAACAAATTTTTCCATGGAGCAGACGACTCCTGCATTTAGAGCACTTCACAGAAAAGCAGATCATCCAGTTTTCACTACCCATCCCCCAAGCTTAGTCCTTTCATCTCAGCCAAACAAGCCACAGCTCTGCTGAATGTGTTTATCACACTTTCAAGAGATATGAGCCCCTGCGTCACTGAAGCTTTAAGACTCACTAAGCTGCCCTAGTCCTCTGAGCTTTGGGAGCAGCCATTTTAGCTCAGACAACTCCTGCACTCAGAGGCTCAGAGCTTCTCGCCCTTGCACAACATGGCCTCACCTCAGGCACACCAGGCTTTTGTCCGCGTCCGCCCCCCCCGCCCTTTTCCTCCTCCTGCATGGGTGATGCTTGAAAAAATCAGTGCCCCCAGAACACATCCCCCCTTCTCCTGCATGATTTTCCTCCCAAATCATATCGCTGGTGCCCCCCTGCACTGCCCAAGCAGCACCTTCTTTCCCTGAGCAGATCACCTGCAACCACTTCCTAGGGTTGGTTCCCCTGTCCCATGAATGACAAACGTGATGCTTCACTCCAGAAACACGGCATTACAGCATCAAGACACTGGTCCAAGCTGTCCTACAGACAGAGGCAACACACAGCTGAGCCTCCCAGGAGGAGGAGGAAGAAGGAGGGGGAGGCAGGCGGGGGACCTCCAGCCTGCCCTGTCCCTGGGGAGCCCTCCTGCTTGGCGCAGAAGACACACCACCCCACTCCCCTGCCAGATTCCAAAGTCTAATGACCTTTGTTAATCACCAGCCAGTCTGTCTGCATCAGCAAACCCTGCCAGCAGACACACCCTTCGCACAAAGGCTGTAGCTATGCCTTTTAAGAGAAGTTCTCTGAAAGCTCCATTGTGTAGAAGAGAGGAAAAACAACGCACAAATCTCGCTCTTCCCTCCTTACAATCCCCTCCCCCCGAAAAACTTCAGACCCTTCAGAAGCACCACTGCTAAATGCTTCCAGCTCTGTCCCTTTTGGAAACTTCAGGCCAGCTTACAAAACAGAGAAGCAGAAGGGAGAGGAAACGAGGTTCTGAAAAAAGATAATCCTGGCGGCTTCAAGAGGTGAGAACAACCACAATACCCATGACTAGCAGTCCAAATGCACTGGTGCTTGGAGAAGGTATGCTTGAGGATGCTGGTTGCCGTTTAGGCAATCTTAAACCAACAGCACCCTTCTGCTACTAATCAGAAGGAAGAGTTGAGAGATCATACCAGCTGCTGGTTACAAAAGCTGATGGAGACTTTCTAATGGGTTCCAGCTTGAGTCTCAGCAGGCTCAATTATCACAAAGGCAGCACCAAGTCAGAGAAGAGGTTAATCTTACTGTAGCTATGAGGAACAAACATCACGCACAGCTGAATGGACTTCAACTTGATGTTTCCACCATGCATCACACTGAAAGCAGGATGAAGCATTTTGTAAGGAATTCTGCTCTACCATTTCCACATTGTTCTTTAAAATTCAGGCATTGCATGAAGGTGAATAAAAACAAACTGCTAGTTTGATCTCATATATCAAAAGAAACTGAAAAACAATGTACACCTTTCTCTCTTCTTCTTTGGATGCATGGGATATGAAACTGAGGGAGACCACCTTCCCATCAGCAAAGAGCATTTTCAAGTGCAGATGTTAATACACTGGCAAGACACACACCTCAAGCAAAGGAGACAAAGCAAGATTTGCACATTTCCACCATGACCAGCTAAGGCAATGCATTCCATAATTCTTTACATTTTCAAACAGCACAATAAGAAAATTTAGAGAGGAGTGGAGGTGGAGTGAGAAAGGAGCTACCAAATCCACTAAGTCAACAGCAGAACAGGAAATCTGGAAAGAAAACCCAAAACAACCAAACACAACCACCATGAAATGAATCCATAAATCCCACAAGCCCTCTAGCATGTTTACAACCAATCTTGAGACCACATTACCTACAGATAATGTGACTTCTAAAATACCTTTACTAATGTGATGCTAACCTCACCAAACAGATTATTAAAATGCCATTCTCTAATTTTCATTTACAACCTCTTCTTAAAATACATGGCTTTAATGCTTAATATGATGGTATTCTCATTTTCCTTAAGAGCAGAAAGCTTCCAAAACGTTGGGCAAAAGAGATTCTCAAAGCCACATTTTTAAAGACCCAAGGTGAAGTCTCAAATTGTCTTTGACGCCCTTCTCTATGCTCATAAATGTGTTAGAACATCAGAGACATAGTTGCATTAGATTTCTAGGGTTTTAAATATCCAAAACAAAAGATAATTGTGCTTGTTGAACAACAGTCATTACAGAATTTGGCAGCAGCCAAAGTAGTACAAATCATTATGTTTAAGTTTGGTTTTAAAGCTTCAAAATACAAAATTAATTGTGAAGCCCAAGGCACTGACCTCAAAATTGAGCTTCTGTGGTTTGACTACCCATCCGTTGTATTATGAGATGGAATCAGCAGAGCTTCTAGAAGTTAAGAATATGCACATGCATAACCACAACTGAAAAGGTCAGTCAGACCACACACTATCTGAACTTTCAGCTCAGTATTAGTAACATAGCATGTGAAACAAAAAAGAATTCCTGTTCTCCTCCTCTGGCCAGATGACCAGACACCTCTTCATCCCTACCTCATACACAGGTTGCGCACACAGCTTTCATTTTACTCTGTGCCAAACTAGAGGTGAAAGAAGTTTCTTCACCGAAAGTGTTACCGAGCATGGAACAGGCTGCCCAGGGAAGTGGTTGAGTCACCATACCTGGAGGTACTTAAAAGACATGTAGTCATGGCACTTAGTTTAGTGGTGGACTTGGCAGCGTTAGGCTTACAGTTGGACCTGATGATCTTAAAGGTTTTTTCCAACCTAAATGATTCTGATTCTACAGTTCTATGATATTACACATTGGCAGAAACACAGCCAAACCCCTTTCAACTGGATGAAAGAGATAAAGCGTGTGCAGGGGCCCTGAGGGCACCCACAGGCCTCTTCCTGAAGAGTCCCCCTGGGGCTCCCCCATGGCCCAGGACCCCATTTCACCCCGTGGCGCCAGCAGTCCCTGCCCCAGTGAGGTCACCCTGCCCGGGCCCCCACTGAGCCAGGCCCACCTGCAGGCCTACGGCCCAGCTGGGCCCCAGGGAGGTCCCAACGCGGGGGCTGCGGCTGCCCCCCAGCCCGCCCTGCTCCCCACTGGGGAGCCCCCTCGACACGGGCAGCTCTGGCAGCTCCTGCACAGTGCATTGGGTCAAAGCAGATAGGCATGAAAATGTCTTAGAAGAGGGCAGAATCGTGCACCAGTGTCATCTCTTTCCTTCAAAACAGGCAGGAAGCTTCAATGTTGGTCTAATCTCCCCAACACCTTTTTCATGCTGTTGGAGGTCAGTGTACCCGAAATAAACTACTAAGCGCTACAGCAATGCGATTCACAAGCAACTAATTACAGACATGACAAGTTTTCAAAATTCTCATGAGTAACACCACAGGCATTTTTCCCTGCCAGAGAAGCCTGGGTTTTACGAGGCACCAGTGCCTACATCCGTGATGAGGACCTTCCAGACGTGCCACCTGGACTCCTGGCCAGGTTCAGCTCACATACAACAGAGCTGCTGCTCTGATGTCCTTGCATTTGGGGTTGTTTTGCCTCCCCCACCCCGCTTTTTATAACATAACATCACAACAAGGAAAATGTGGATTAAACAAGTAAAATCATAGCAGCAATACAAAAATCTATACGTTTGAGAGGCTGGAAGCCTGAAGGCTATTCTAACTGGAGGACACCAGCCTCATCTTTCATCTATTAAAAACCCACGAGGAATTCAAAGAACAAATTCAGCTCTCAACTACAGTCAGGCAAACGTACTCAACTCATGGGTCTTTTTCAGTGAACAAGTTCCAGTCAAGCTACCGTCTTTGGAGTTACTCCTCCATGCTGGTATCAAAATAAACTAAACCGAAATACCATTTCTTTTTTTCACGTTTTTGTTTTTAATTTGATAGAACTGGATTTTGATAGAACTCCATGGGTCCACTCCAATATACTTACTTTGTGGTTCATATTTTCATGTAAAGGACTTAAGGTAAAATTTTATCACCAGTTAAAGCTTTGATTGTCAAGATCTCCATCCTGATGTCCAGTTTTGGGACATTTTTTACATTATGAAACTCAACAGTCATACCCGTGAAAGATAGATGTTAGCTGATACCTGTGATCCTGTCGCACATTTCTTCCACTAAATATTTCTGTTGACCTACCTGGAAATACATATGTTTTTTTCCCTAAAATGTACTTATCCAGCCACCTGGAAGACTGTTTGAATCTGAAGCAGGCTCCAGGTCAGATTCCACAAAAGGAAGTCTTCCTACTACACATTCTTTGTACCTTATATTCCAAACTTTTCAGAAATCTCCTGGTCATGGAAAACAGGATGACCCAACTTTGCTGATCCTCATACAGTTACTATTTACTTCTGTTCCTGAATACATGCATTCATTTAACATACCTGATACCGTACTATGCATCACTGTAAAGTTACCACATAGCTTGCAAAATCTTCTACATTTTAAAGGAAATATAAACCACATTACTCTTAAAGCTTTTGGAAGAGAGGCTACACAGTGCTCAGAGCTGCCAGAAGCATAGATGGGTTTTTCAGTTCAAGAAGAGAGCAAGGATTCACAGAACTTCAGGTTATTTTTGTTTTGGGGAACTTAATACATAAACACATAAATGATCTGAAACAGGCCCAAATGATGGATACATTGCTATTAGATCAACTGGTTCTCTAAGACTATGACTTTTCAAAAAAACCAAACCAAACCAACATAAAAAAAAATACAGAAAAAGATGGCAACTGAACATTAATGCTTATTAGCCACCTCACTGTAAGACTCTAGCAGAATAAGGACAAACCATAGATTTTACAAGGAGGTATGAAAGAAGGGAGAATCACAGATAGGAGCAGTGTCAGCATCTGCGACGTATCTTCAGGAAAAGACTGCAGTCCTCAGCTTTCAGACAGACACAGCAAACTGATCGTTGCCTCACTGCAGAAAACACAAACTTCCCTAGCAAGGAAGACAAAAGTCCAAGATGGAATACTTGATCTTACACCTGTTACTTGCAAGGAAATCAAATCAACAAAGACAATTCAGATATAAGTAATTGAACTACAGAGAGCATCAGCACTGGGGCTTTACTGATTCAAGCCACCTAAATGCTGATCACTCCTTTTCCATTTCTCACAATTAACATCTCCTTCTTTCTTTGAGCTCCTGTAGTTTGCATATATATGTATGGCATTTAAAAAAACAAACAAACAAAAAAAATCCAAACATGAAGAGGCCATCTAAATGCCTGAAGGATACTTTCAAACTTCAAACTTAAAAGAAGATTTTTTTTTAAAAAAAAAAAAAAAGCCACAATTTGTTATACAAAGTATGATTCTGGCATTTTTTTTCTTTCCTTCCTGAAGGTTATCTGTGAGGCATTACGTGATACAAAGCATGGGCAACTGAGTCTTAGGATGAAGAATTTCACCTGTGAGAAGGCTCTCAAATGCTTTTGCTCCCAGTAAAACTGGGATGTGTTTTTCTGATCTTTTATATTATTTTCATGGCAACTAACTAATCCCTACAGAAATCAAAAATACTTTAAATATTTGTGAGAATCTGAACAACTAAATGGTTGGAGTAGGACTTTTTCCCTTATTAAGTATGGCAGGTACTTAATTTACTGCACAAAAGTAGTTGCAGAAGTGCAAACACAGACACACAGTTTTGTAAGTTTTCAGGTGGCTTACCAGAGTCAATAAACAGAATAATGCTTTGGCCACATATTACAAGAAGATGCAACAACAGTTTTACTAGAAAGGGGGCAATTTTGATCAGATAGGCTCAATTTTTTTTACAGAATAAACTTAGTTTTCTTTCCTACCAGAAACTGTAGAAGAGGAAAATGAAAACACAAGAAAAAGCATTAAACCATGTTCCTAGTCAAAACCTTTGAAGAAAATATCAGTCTAAATCTTTCCAGTACTTATGAGGAAGATGGAACAGCACAGGCAGAACTCCAGAGTAATGTGGTCTGCCACTTGGTTCCCATACTAAATGCTCACAGGAAACGAGCCAAATCATCCACCTCACTGACACAACCCAGCCTCTCAGTGTCCTTCTGCACAGTCATACGTGTTCAAGAGGCAAGTGGCCTGGTCCAACCTTGGAAAACAGATGCCAAAGCCAAGCAACTTGGCATTTGTACCCTGCTCCTTAGTGCTCCCCATATGGCACAATGCACCTGAAAGCAGTGGGGCTGGGGGTTCTAATTTGCAGCCAAGAATGTATTGTTAATTACCTCAAGAAATCCAGCTCCTGTGAGTTAAGGGAAGTGCACTCCCCCGTTTACGTGGACTTGGGAGAGGAAGGTGTCAGTAGGTGGTGCTGAAGAACACGGCAGCACTCTGCCTGGGTACTCCAGAAACAAAGGTTAATTCCTTCTCATGCATTGCAAATAACATCTTCTAGGAGCTCTTTACACAAAGGATGCATTACCAGCCTCACCCTGGAAGGAGCAGGGGGAGGAGCAGGCTCCTCAACCTGGCACCAACCCAGCAAAGATCTCTTTCTTGCCAAGAAAAGTCAGAGCTGTTATAAAGGGGGTCCTGCCAGTAGCAAATCAGATATGACAAACTCAAGCACATACCCTGCTAGACCATGAACTGAAGTGGGAAAGAGCAAAGCTGTGACCGAAGACAGAAGAGATTATCTCCCGATGGCCATCTGCCCTTAAATGAACCCTAAAACAGACTTGCACAGCCTGTAGTGCCTTTAAAAGTAGTCGTGCCATTCCCCCCAAACTACATGTTCCATTCCCTCACTGGTCACTTACAGGGCCCTAGCTGGTAAGCATGCTTTAGAGAGGACCAGTGTTAGTATGTAAGGAGCGGGGTGTTTTTACAGAGGCTAAATACAGCTTATAAACTGGTGACAGAGCTAAACCATGGGAACACATGAACTGCTGGATTATTGCAGCAGCCACAGAATTTTAATCTTAGAGATCTGAGATTAGACCAACAAACATAGCTGGTTGGTCTAAACACAAGCAGGCACTCTCAGTGTAGTCACAGAGGTGGGAAGCAAGTGGGTAGCAGTCAGAAACTACAAAGGCCAAGGGCAACGCTCTGCTTTATACTGCTATTGAAAAATGTCTTCAAGCAGGCAAAATAAATTATCACCATCTTGAAAGATAAATGTGAAAAGATGCTTTGCTGGACACAGGTTCCTCCTTTAAGTGCAGAAACTGGACCTATGTTGTAGCAGTGATGACAGAGACAACTTGGCTGTTGAGAGGAGCAATCTTTCAGCCAGAGATCATTTCCATAATACAGCACCTAGTTTGGTAGACATTCAAGACTCTCTAAGTAGAAGAAATTCACAGGGCAGTCGGGAACCAAAGAAATGTTGTGTGGATCAGATCTAAGTGAGCCAAAGCCCACTGCCTGTCTTTCATCACCCGTAAGAGCTCAGCTTCATAAAGGACCCCGGGAATGATGGAGCCCTCTCCCTCAGTCCATCCTGAGATCTTACATGCTCCAGAGTTACTCCTTTAAAGGGTTAACCCTGTGCGGAAAGCATGTGGAGACAAGCATGTGGAGACGATAAAAAAGGGCATTCAGAGGAATGGGTTTAACCCTATAAAACCAAAGTAGCAGTAGTCATGTGTACCGGCAGACAAAGCTGAATAGAACAGCACATCCCCTCCTGCAGACTCAAACCCACCTCATGCACGACTCTATAAAGCAGGATCCATGGCTGAAACTCTACTGGAGGACAAGAAAACGCTGATTAACAAAGTGTAAAGATTGTTCCTCTACTCCTCAGAAACACTGGTTTGTTTGAGGAGCTTCACTGACATCTTAGCTATTTTAACACCGCCTTTGTCTCCAGCTATCCCTCCCCTCCCCTTCCCCCAAGCTTCCTGCTATATTTGACATTTGCTGGGCAGCACGCAGAAGCCTCTCTGTCAGCCAGTTCATTTCCTCAGGTAATACAAATCCATCACTGACCCATTTATAATGCCAGACAGAATACACAGTTTTATTTGCCCACTGACTCACTCGCAGTATGGCAGCCAGAATCTCTGCCCCAGGTAGAATAATATATACCTTTCCAGTATTAGACAGATCTCAGCCTAGTGATTACCACTAGGCTGTAACCCTTCTCCCTGCCACCTCTCCTAAAAGACCTTTTCCACCTGTGCAAGTGAAGATCCTGTCTGTTTGGCATGGTGGCAGCAAGATGCTAGTCCTATCACTGAAGGACTGAGAAGGCTGAGAAGTGATACTGCTGAAAAGGAGGAACAACAAGATATTGCTGACACTTATGTTGTCCAAAATACTTCACTTTGTCCCAAAGACTGGATTACATGTTGGGATGCAATATATACACACCGGAATGCAATATCCTGGGTCCAAATGAGAACCTTGCTTCTTTTACTCCACCTTCAGCTTCCATCTCCGCCCACTTGGTCCTTCCAGGAAACAACTTTTTGCAGTTGGTGTAATATATAAAGCCCAAGTACAAAATACTTAAAATTGCATATTGGCTCAGTCATCATTTATGCAATATACAGATAGCAGGCAGTCTCTAGAAAAAACCAAGTGGAACATCTACAGTGTGCTGGGGGGGATGGGGGGAGGGGGCAGTTTAGAGTGATCCTAGGATTATGGATCACATTATTTATGAATTAAAAAAGTTTAATGGAAGTTCTCAGCCAGACAGTGTTTGGATCAGAGGCATTAGAAACTATTACATTAAAAACAGGAAAAAGCTGCTACTCCCTGTCTGTAAAAGAAACATACTTTGTTATGCAAGTAATAATTAAGAACAATCTCCCTCACAAAAAGAAAAAAAAAAACAACCTCTTGCTAACCTTATTTCTCATCTTTCTCCTTTCCCCTGACTACTCTGGACATACTCAAATTAAAGAGAAAGCTATTATTAAAGCTGAGTTGTATCCAAAGTGGTAAGATGTTGAAGCTCCTAATGGAGTTCTTCTGTCCTAGTTTAATCTTTTTTGCTTTAAATAAGTTGGTTGAGGGTCAGCCACTAAGATCCAATTTCTTTTTCTTCCTCCTAAGAAATACCCAAACAGGAAATGGACCATAAAAAAGAAAAAATAACTAAGACTTTCTTTGTAATAAGGCCCATGGCTAAGAGGGGCTGAGATTATAACCAACCGCATCCTTCAAAAGCTACAATCCTTGAAAGTATGTAGACATTACAGAACTGTTGTGGCTTCTTCTCTTCTGCAAGTCGATTACACAACACCTTGGTTTTTTTCTGTTCTAAATACTTGACATGTAACCATTTAAAAATTAATTTTTTTCAAAGCATTTTAATTAACTAGGAAGGCAACAAAATCCAATTTTAGAACAAAATAATCAGTTCCCATTGTCTTAAGATTACTCTCATTTTGAAGAAACTGGAACCACTCTTGCTTTACCCTAAAGATACAGGGTGAAAGCTGATAAAAGAGAACCTAGTTGCAAAAACTTTACCCCCAAATACATAAACAATTGCCAAACTACATACCAAGAAAACAATGTCTCTTGTCATAAGGAAAGTTCAATTCAAGATTAGTTCATCAACATGAAAAGTATCTCTTCGGGAAGGAAAAAAAAAAAAAAAAAGAGAGGGAGAGAGAGAGACCATGAACACCCTGTGCTTATATTTTCCAGCCACCACTCTTTAACACAGTGTAGTAAACTAACTTCTCATATTTTACAAATAGTTCATTAAAGATTTTACCTACCTCGAGTCATCACCAATTTGAAACCTGGTCATCATGTTTTATTTAAACACTCTGAAAAAAGATGGCGTATCTTCTTTATGGAAAAAGCAAAGCATAGGACAGTCTACTTCAGAGAAGGTCTCTGGATTAGTTTCCTTAATTTTGGAAATCTGTACAACCTGGAAACTGAACCCAAATGCTTGATTTTTTAAGAGACAGGATGTACAAAATTCAACACAGGTCCTCAGACAGTACTCTGTCTAAAGGAAGGTGAAGACTGGAAGTTATTTTCAGTTTACCTGGCCTAAGGAAAGAGACTTCTTGGGTGAATTAAAGGTGGAAGGACTTTTTAGAAAGTGATTATGTATGTGCCTAGTCAAAAATGGGACCTTCTCTAAATAGGAAAAAAAAATGCTCTGGAAAAAAACCACTCAGATTCTTTAAAGAAATTCAAGAAAAGGCAGTCTGGTGGCACCTTAGACTTCACAGGGATTTTGGTTTTGCACATAAATACTAGGAAGTGACAAAGTGAAGCCTGAAGAGAATCATTAGATAAGCGGCCAAGAAATGGCCTTCTCATAGCTTATTTCACTGCAAATGAAGTATGCTATTGAAAATTTGTGGGACGGTGGCTCTTTGAGACAGGTATTCTGCTTTTGGCTATAACCAGAAGCCCATCCATGCTTAGCTCTAGGAAAGCAGCCTGGGCAGCTGTTCTCCTGTCTCCCCATTGGTACATTAGCCATTGCTTTAGTGGCAGCAAGAGTACCTGCTCCAGGGACATTCCCTCTCTGGAATGGAAGGTACAGAACATCTTGACTGCAAAGAGCTCCACAGCCAGGACACAGAAATACAGTGAGGTCATTCTGTATCTGCATGTGGCGCGATCCATTTTGTTCTGAAGGATCCACTTAGTGTCCCTGTTCTCACTAGAAGCCCTCTGCAACTGACCTTAGCTGTCTTCCTACAAGCACTTTTATCAAGTCTCCAGGTCATCCCGAATGTCACGCCAAGCCACATGCGTCAGAAGAAACAGAAGTGAGGTTATACGCACACTTGGACATGCTTTTGGACTTAAGGAAGGCTATTTGAAACTGTAATAGCTCTGTCTAAATAACTCCACAGGTAGATAAATCTTGACATTCACATATTTTAAGCCAACAAAGATGGCAAAAACATTTTAAAAACCATCCAAACCTTGAAAGATTCAAGCCCTCTGGTGGTTTAAAACACCCAAAAGAAATTTCAACCTGATGAGATACAAACAAAATTATGTAACATAATATGCCTTTTAATTAATCTGAAAATTTCAGAAGTAATGTTCTAAAAGCAAAGGAAGGGTAGTCTGGCTTACAAGGTTTTCAACGAAGAGAAAGAATACTCACCTATAGTAATGACAAAGACACACTGCAATGTTCTACAGTTCCAAAGTAAAGGCCTACATAATTGAAATTGGTTTTACTGATGATTAAAGAACCACTTAAAAAAAGGAACCAAAGTTGGCTTAAAGGGAAGAAACTTACAAACTTCCCAACTTACTGCTTTTCCAAGAGGTACACATAAATACTTAAGGTAGATCAAGTGTCACTAAATCCTCTGGCTCAAGAGGTTTTAAAATAAAGCAGGATTATTTCAGAGCAGAACTATATACTTTTTTTTTTTTTTTCCCCGTCTTACTGAAGGAACAAAGATGGAAACAAACAAGAGAGGCAAAAAACCCCTAAACCACAAAGACCATAGATTCAACTGTTATAAAATTATATGTCCTCAGATTTATGTTGGTTGAAAGGGACAGGATGCATCTTTTCAACTACACATGGAGACAAGACATGGACAATCACAGAGATAAGCACCACATGTCTCATTTCAGTAAGAATCCAGCTACGTGAACAGCCTTTCAGACACAGCATTCAGCAACTTGCCAGTCTGGTGAATCTCCTCCCAGCTTTTTCATCCCCAAAGAAGCATACCTAAACCTAATGACACCAAAATATACACAAAGAATATTTTCAGCCACTTCATTTATGTTAGCCAACAAACTTTATGGAAGAGAAAAAAGCAAGAACGTTAATGTGTACTGTAGTTCATTCTAGACCTTTTTCCCCCTTTAGAACTCATTTGAATAAAAGGCATTTGTACTTTTTTTATTTGTTTCTTGCAACAAGCATTCATTCCAGCGTGGGTTCTTGTTTGCAGGAATGTATGCAGAGTGAAAGTTTTGCATTAATTTAGGACTTCATTGACAAAAGCGTCTATGCCAAAAATATACAATCAGTCCTGCAGAAATTTTGTTTTCCCTTCTGCTGTTTATGGAACACCAAAGCAAGACAAAAGACAATATCATATGTTTCAGGTTTCCATTCATTTATCACAAACAAGTCATTTAAGCCAGCAGAAATGACTTGCTCTCAGAGAGAGAAAAGACTCAAGTATTCCCCTAGTTTTCAAATGGCTTCAAATTATTGAACAAAATCTGAAACTCACAACCTGTAGGTAATATGTAAGGAAGAAAAAGGCAGAATTAAATGTATCAGGAGGCAATACTGACATTCTGTTCCATGCAGTTACTACCCATTTATTTAACTCATGCAGCTTCAGGCCACACTGTTCTTGGCTCTCTGTGAGAAAAGCAAGGTGAGTCTGCACCACGGAGAACCTTCTTTCTTTACCTGGTAATGCAGCACTTCCCTAAGCACAGGGAAGTGAAGCAGCCAGGCTCCAGCCCTTCCCCAGTATGTGACACTACCTTTCTGTGCCACTCTCCCCAAAATCCCAGTGCTAACTTCCCACAACGACAAATGAAAGGTTCTCCAGCACAGTGGAAGTTAAAGTTTCAGGAGCAGAGGTAAATCATACACCACACACAAGGATATAACTGATGCTCTTTATTTATCTTTGTAGTTACTTCTTAGCTGAAGTTGCCATTTCCAGCTTTCTGCACAGAATCCAGGCCTTTTGCTGAAGACTTTAGGTCAACTCAGCAAATGTCTGCAGAGCTGAGAAGAATACCAGGGGAAACAGAGATGATGAACACGGTCTAACCCTCATATTACCTGAGATCACAGTGGGAAGAAGGAGATGGACAAAAGGGTGGCCACCCAACAAAGGAGCTTTTTACGAAGAGTGAGGAAGGATATCTGTTTTGAAGGATTTACAGCTAGAAAAACTGAAATTCTTAGATAGTCTGAGAGGCTCATCTCTTAATACGATTTTGCCCAAAGTGCTGAATCCTTCTCCACTCTTCCCAAACTCTTCTAAATAAGGGGCAGCGTAATAATAAATCTTCTGTTCTACCAAGTGTATGGACAAAAAATTATCAAAACTTAAAAGAATTCATCAAAGGGAATCTTGTTTATAGCACCTTTATAAAAATATCTGTAAGAGGAACACTCTAGGTCTTCCTCATTGTCTTCTGTAAGCAGGAGATATTCATGACCAAAGAAGAGGAAGTTTGATTTAATCAGACTCTCTTCCACACGTGCTAGCTGGAGCCACAAAGCGTGTGCACACTTCCACTCCACCCTGGCTAACAAAATTTATGAGAGCAAACCAAGCAATTAGTTTTCACATGCTGACACTTGCACCTACCCTTCATTGTTAGGACATCACCACAAACTAGACCTAAATATTTTATGGATTAAAAAAAAAAAAAAAGTTCTGACTGTAAGAGTATCAAGTCCTACAAAACCTACAGCATTAGCTTCAGTCTATGTTTAACCACTTTAACCACTATGTACAGCTATTATGTTTTTTCTGAAAAAATTCAATATAATAAGTGTTCCAATTGGAGAGTCTGTATGTCTAAGAAAACACAAATTTAAAAAAAAAAAAAGGTGATTAGCCTGTGCTGAGAGTCATACACAGCCTACCAAGGACTCCTGATTCCCTTTAATGTGAACCCAGACTCTGCAGAAGGAGCTCACAGACACAGAGCAGCCTCTGTAGTAATCCAAGAAAAAAATTGAAGGAAGCATACTGAGCACACTTCATCGTATGTCTGCAGAGCAGAACCAGCCTAAGCTCTGCCAAAAGCCAAGTGTGTCATGGGCAGCTGTGACTGTTACTTTGCCTGGGCAGAGATATGAAGTGGTAACACCTCTTCTTTGGTTTTTGTTTGTTTGTGGTTTGGTTTTTTGGGGTTTTGGTTTTTTTCTTGGCTTTTTGTTCCCCTGTAGCAATCAACTGTGATATACAAACATGCTTCCTGCAGCTGGAAGAAGCCTAGCTAAAAATCCAGTCTCTGTTTACTGTGAGGTGCATCTGGGGCCCAGGGTTTTTTCTGGAGAATGCATCTGCCCACTCCATGCAGTCCCAAGTGTAGGCTCCAGTCTTTCAGCATGGTAGCTTGAGGCAGCATACAGGCAGTTAAGACTGTGCACAGCTGCTACCTGCACGCAGTTTCTGCTATGTCACCTGGGAGCTGCACACTCCCTGCTGCTTCACACCGAGCCTCTTTACACTGAGACCTTGGAGGAACCCTGACTACCCACCCTTGTCAGCCCAGCTCGCAAGTGTCAAGCAAAGTCTGGAAGTTGATATGACATCAGCATTTTGGGGAAGACAACAAAAAAAAAGGGTTATATCTTTCACCTTCTTCATACCTGTCTACCTTCCTAAGTGATCAAGAATTGTATCTTTCCAGTTTACTTGGACTGTTGAGTAGTGTCACCTTTTCTTTCAAAAGATTATTCCCTTCTAACATAGCTTACCTCACCTTCCAAGCTGTATTCCTGGCATCAAACCTTAAATTTCTGCTTTTCTGCCATAAATAATTCTTCCTAGTCTATCTACTACCTCCTCTGTAGGTCCCTCTTTCTCCAGGTCTTTTACAAAGATGCAAACTGATCATGTGCCATTTTCACAGCCTAACAGAGAATGATGCTGGTAATGTGTATCTTTATGTTAGCTCTGAAGTCAAAGGAGTTGGTCTGTCATTTCTTCTGAAGATGTTTGGAATGCTGGTCACTCAGCAGTCAGTATGAAATAAAAGCCACTGCTTTTATCTCTTAAGAAAGGAGCACATTTTCAAAAAAGACTGCTCTGCCCAGAACCATTACTCAGTAGGGCTGAGAAAATGAGTGAGAGAAAAGGGAAGGCTGGGAAGGGGCTACAGCAGACACCACCAGGAATGACAGACAGTCATCTGGTCTCAGTGTCTCTCAACCCTGCTGGTGCTGAGGGGCCTCCTGTGCACTCCAGAAACTGGTATCTGAGGCTGCAGCAGTCTTACAATTCTTCCTCTTTCTTTTTGAGGAACAAGACTCCCTTTTTGGTTCTCATTGTCCGTTGCTCTGAACTCAGTAACTGATATAACTGTGGTCAGTCAAGATATTGCGTATGTGTGTGCGTGTGTGTATGCTATGTCTGGATCCTCAGGAAGGCAGCCTGGTATTTTATTTTTAAACTTTGGCTCCTGTTGCACAGCTCCACATATAATGGCTCCACTCCTGAAGGTTGGATAGTCTTTTGCTATCAGTTTTCAAAGAAAAACAAAGCCATGCAAGCCAATACCACCAAGAGAAAAGGAGCAAAGTTCTCGCCTAAAGATTTTCGTTCCCTCATTAAAAAAAAAAAAAAAAAAAAAAAAAATCACAGAAGGATTAAGCCATCAGTGTCATTCCAGCTTCCTCCTCCTTACAAGCTGCAGAATGTTGTGCAAGTCCCAGTAACTGTTCTGCTTTTAGAGACTTCTCCAGGTTTTTATTTCCAGAAATTTGCTGGAGTTCTGCCAATTTTCCCCAGCTGAGGACCAGACCTTTACATGGATCAGTACTTACTACAGCCTTGTATTATGAAGCGGTGGGTCAAAATAGGAATAGGTTTCTCCTTACCTGAAAGCAGAACCTCTAATGGATCTTCAAGGTCCCTGAAGCTGGAGGAGGCAGAACTAGACTACCTAATCATAGGGCTGGTGCTACATTTCACCCTTCCTGAAGAGCCTGCCCTTCAGATGTGTTCCAAAGCTGGCTGACTAACTTGTATCATATACCTCTAGCCACCTGCAGTACAAGATCATGTTGGCAGTGAAGCTTCACTGTCAAAAAAGTGGTTTCCTTTTCAGCTGAGCACACAGGGGCTATATCTGTAGGCTTGATTACTAGAAGAAAGGAAACATTCAAGTTAAAGACAAGAAGGGTCCTTTGCACCCATGCCTAGGAGAAGAGATTTTACACAGAATATGGGAGAGAAATGGAGAGGGAACATTTTGCTGAGATTAAGTTACCTTCTTATCTTAACTTGCATTTCATGGTGGAAGACAACCACTAATCTCAGTGTAACTTACAGGTTAAAATAGTCACTCATTCCAAAACTAAGAAACAGTGGAAACAGCTCAGACCTCTTTCTCCCTCATTCCTGAACTCCTTTGTTCTCCCATTGTCTTCTAACATCTCCAGTTGGACTACTGCAATACAGACTTCTGAATCTTGAAAGCAGTCTTCCAAAACTGAAAGTACAAATTAAGAACTGAAAACAATTTGTCAATTAGGGAATCAAAACTATCCTTCATCCTGCTGTAGTAGTTGGTTTATAAAGCTTTTTTTTTTTTTTAAAAAAAAAGGCATTTACAGTGAGGCTTCTACTGCAGCATGACCTTCGAAACCAAGCTAATATGCCATTTTTCCCAGAAACTGACTTGTTTGTGCACCAGTTACCAAAAAAAGAGGATCTAATGATAGTGCTTGTTGTTAAAGTCTTTGATTAGCACAGATGACAAAAAGAGTTAATCTCTAAATTTCCTAGATTTATCATCCTGAATAGACCAAAGTCTAAGATTTTGAGAGGTGTCTAACAAAAAACTGAAACCGATTACTACTGAAAGGGTCGAGACCCTTGAATCTACTGAAATGCTTTCATAATATACTTGGTGGGATATCTCTAATAGAAAGTTAGGTTTCTCTAGGAAATTGACATATTGACAAATTCTGATTGGGTTTTTATGCCACAGCCACCTCTGTGGTAACTGCAGGACCAATGTCTCTGGTTCCTGTCTGTAAAATCAGGACTGAAGTTCTGGGTGACCGAACTGCTGGGTTGTAGCGTTCAGAGGAAACCAGAGGTCTTCAGTCTGGGGGATTTACTGATCCTTTAGAAACCACAGCATGAAAGTCTATAGTAGCTCTGTCATGACTACAAAAACTCTGTTCCATTTCTCTTTTCCTCTATTGAGACAACAGTAAAATACACCTGATTTTAAAGAGG